>JAIUJM010000544.1:0-14705 GCA_026262225.1 Inosperma sp. D86 | reverse complement strand
GACAAGCCCGAGACTGGCTAGCAAAATTGGTGTAATTTGTTCGTTTTTCACCTCGTCTCTACTCAAATAAACTATCAAGTTTAGCTGTGAAAAGCTTGTGAAAAGCAGCCTTGGCAGTGCTTGTGGACGTGGTACAACAGTTCATCTTTGGCTCTTCGCACAACTCTTGTCGGACCACTTTGGCAGTGCCTCAACCAATTTAGGCTGGAATACGCGATCATCCATCACGTCACGTTCATGCAACTTGTCAGGCCTTCAGGTTACGAAACACGACCAAATAATCAACTCCGCTCTTTAACACTCTCATCAGTCAATGCCATCGTTTTCATTATCCGATTCTCTTCGAACATCAATTATCGCACTCTGCGCAGAATACGAGGCAATCCATTCCTCTGAACTCTACTATTCACGCTCCTTAGTCCTCCAGCCATACTTCATAAAGTATGATTACCCTCGTTCTCTGTACCACCAATACAAGACGCAGCAATACATCTACGAAATGTCCGTCCGAGGTGATGCGAAAGCACCACGTGTTCCTGAGGTTTATACTTATTTCACCTCTGGAAACATGGCGTACCTTGTCATGGAATACATTGAACCCAGTGCCACTTCATCCTACGACGTCCCCGAAAAGGTTGCTGGGGCTCTTCAGTGGCTTCGCGATGTTCCCGCTCCTCCTGGTCTTTTGCTTGGCCCCGTTGGAGGTGGTCCTGCCCGCCATAGGGTATTCGAGGATCATGAGGCACCTCCACTCTCGAGTAAGGAAGCTCTGGAAAGGTTCATGAATAAGGTGTGGAGACTACTTTTCCCATTTTTCCTGGCCATTGACTTTGTCTTCAACTAGGCTCTCTCGCTAGGGCACCGGCCGCAGGAGATCAGTTTTAAAGATGAGTCTGTCATCTTCATCCAAGCCGATATCCACGAGGGCAACTTCTTCCTTGATACAAATGAGAAGATGTGCCTTGTCGACTTTGGGGATGTCGGACTCCTGCCCGAATCTTTCGCGAGCTATTTAATGGTTTCATACAGCCCTTTTATCAATAAGATCGCCCAGCATTTGAATTGGTCGCCTACTCCCAACCGGAAGTCGATGTTAGTGGTTCGCAGAATTTTGCGGACGGCGTGTCCTAGGAATCTTGGTATGTTTACTTATTCCTTATTATAGATTTTGAAAAAACAACAGTGGTAGGTCTGGACGAGGATGGTTGGCCTATCGTGGATCAAAATATATGTCCTTGCCATTGAGTGTTGAGCGCAACCGGTCTACTTTATGATGACTTCACGGTAACTATTGACAAGTTAATTTAATCTGACCCTTAAAGAATAAGTAGAAAAGGTATATGATGAGACTGCCCTATGCTCGTGGTTGATGGGAAGGGTTTTCAACCTTGCCAATTTACAAGCAGGACCCCACTGGCAAGAGCAGTTCAAGGAGCTACTATTGGGGTAGTGGGTTTCTCGCCGACCGTAGCCGTGGATCATGCCTGCGTGACGATATTGCGAGGTAAAAGGGTCCATATCCGCCAAACAGTACGAAGACGTAATGACAGGTGTGCGAAACCCAATGAGATTCTCGGTATCAGCTCATTGTTCAGGATGTGATATAGGCAGGGACCCTGAAACCATCGACACATTGGGAAAATGACATCACTCCGAACTTCAGAAGAGATAAATCTCGCAGCGAGCATTTGCGAACGCGACAATACTTTTATTCCCTTTGTGTGATGCATGAAGAAGTTCTTTCAATTGGTTTGCTTCATGAAGAAGTGGGTGTGAGTCACAGGAGGTCAAGATCTGATGAAAAATCAATCGATAAGCCGTTCCAGGTCGTCACCTTCGGTCCTTCCTGATAAGACCCCCAAATAGCTAAGCTACGAACCCAAATCTCAGTGTTGAACGTTGAACTTTGTGACTGATATATACTGGTGGAAACTAGTTGAAGCCTCAAGTTGCTGAACGGTCACGGCTTAAGGAATTGACGCAGTGCGTTCATGTTCTCATCCCATTCTGCTTGTCACACTGTGCATTCCGCTAGCCAATAGGTGTCCCCCAGTACGTTTTGATTTCCACTCAAAATCGTAAACATTGATGACGATCTGTCAATGAGGCCTCAGCGTGAACACCCTCGGAGCACTCGACATGTCACTGCACACTGACAATCCCGGCTCAAATGGAGAAGTAGATATTCCGACGCGTGCTCGATGTAAATCTAAGGCTTGCGAGGTATGTTTTACCCTTCTACATCTGGATCTCACCGTATTGTACAGCTCAGGAAAGGTCCAAGAACGGTAAGACTGTCTCCTCATAGTGACTGATGAAAGATATGTGAATACCCCAAACATCCATCACATATACATCGAAGTTGTGAAAAACTTCTTGAAGCCTCCTCGAGTTGCTGGACGGTTCGGCTCAATGAATACACGCAGTTGGTGCATGATGATGTCAATGCGTTCATGGGTGCAATATCAAGCTTTAAAGCTCGTTAGAGTGAGTCGAATTCCCTCATCTCATTATCCTTTCTTTGCTCATAATCCCAGACATTCTAACAGTTTCCATGGCTAGCGCAAGGTCTGTGTAATCCCACAATTGTGTCCGTTCTGACTGTAACCTTGATCTTAATCGCTATACAGAAAAAAGTCGGCTCCTAATGTCATCGTCTTTGGCGAGACCGGGGCGGGCAAAAGCTCTGTCGTGAACATGCTCTCCGGCGGAGCTCATGCTCCAACTTCGTCTTCTGCCAAGGGTGTCACCTTTGAGAACGACCGCTACGAAAAGGTTATCCAAGGCCTCCGCTTTAACATTTTCGATACCGTCGGACTCAATGAGGATGACCGTGGAACGGTGTCCGCGCCAAAGGCAATCGAAGGACTTTACCGGCTGATGCGTTCGCTAGACGGAGGAATCAACCTTCTCGTGTACGTCGTGCGAGGCCCGCGTCTCAGGCGTTCCATCCGAAAGAATTACGACATGTTCTATCAAATTTTCTGCGAGAAACACGTCCCTATCGTCCTCGTCATTACCGGTTTGGAGAATGAGGACGATATGGATGGGTGGTGGGACGAGAACAAGGGGGCATTTGCGGAACAAGGCATGACGTTTGAGGACGTTGCTTGCGTTACTGCGACTAAGGGGAGGCGCAACGTGTTTGCTAAGGAATTCGAAGATTCGAAGCAGAAGATTGAGGAGCTGATTGGGGATTATTATAGCGAGGCGCCTTGGTCACCGCCAGCGAGTAAGGCGTCTTGGCTTGTCGCGGTCCTCGTAAAAGCCTGCAACAGCTTTTCCACATTTCTCCCATTCAAGCCTATCGTTATCGCGAAATCTGTTTATCATGCCCTCAAGTCTTATGGGGACATGACTGATGACGACGCAAGGAAAGAGGCTAACAGAATCCATGATGATAGTTTTAGCCGTTAAAGGACATATGCTTGTTAGTCGCAAGTGCCTCGGAAACTCTGCCTTCTTTGCATCTTTGCTACCTTTCTCTGCAGTTCTTCCATCGCTTTGTCCAGTACCACTAGCTATCTCCTTTTTCCTTTGTTTAGCCATTACCGTATTCCCATTATTTCTTGATTTTCCCCCATGTTCAGACTGCGTTGCCTATTATTAAATAAAGGAATGACTGCGTTGCCCCTTTCTGACACATTGGACATTTCGCTAATCAGTTACACCGTTCAGACTCTGACCAACCAAAATCGAAGCTATCATCCGATGCACAAAGACTTCAAGATGGTTGTGGCGAGGTTTTGGACGGAAACTTATCGGATCCTCGCATGTGGTCCGGAAGAATACCACCACTGGACAGCGGCCATCTGAAATAAAATCTACGAAAACCGAACTGATGATCACTAGCACTGGGTCAGCTAGAGAATCTGAGCGTTCAGATGGGAAGGGATCATCACTTGAAGGTCAAAAGATTAAGGACAGTTTCGACGTAGATCTGCATAATGGTTATGGGAGGATACCAAAAAAAAACGGTTATGTTCTTGGATTCTCCTTCATTTTTTTGGGTCCGTGATCCACTGGTATTGTTTTTTTCTGTTCTGATGGACGGGTACTACCGTGTCCCCTTTTCCTTTTTTTCTACCTTCCTTCATGCAGCCACATTCACTCAGCGGCTCACTTCGGTCACTGACGTTCTGATGATCTCACAACAATCTCTACTATATTTTTCACCTACTTTATGTTAATTGACATTCACGGTGTCATAAGCACTGCCAACTTATCCGCATCTTTTTCGTTCCGCATGGATTGTAGCTTATACCCTTCTCTTCATAATTTCTGGAATGAAATAGAATCCACAATGGGTTTTTGTGCATAATATAAATTTGGAAAAGTGATTATGGCAACATCAGTATACCACCTACGCTACTCCAATGTGTACTGGCATGCGGAAAACTGCTCTTTCCACGCATCTTGTTGCCAATGGTCTAGGTCGGTTGCGTATATGATGTGTGATTGTACAGAATGACAGAAGGTTTCACAAGGTAGGAGCCAGTCTGAATGCCGGTCTGGATGACGGACCACGTCGCATATTAGTAACCAGGTGTTATCTGGAATAGTAGAACTGGACCATGGGCCGATGTATACACCGTCATCGAAAAGAATGAATTCTTTTTTCGTGAACTGGAGAGCGACGGGTTTCTTCTCATGAAGTCGTAATATCAAAAGATCATACAAAAATAATGATTTGTCTGGTCGGTTGGTGGTGTGTGATTAATAATATGTGGTGGTTCAGATGGTGGTTCAAACTGACGGACCTGGACCTATTCCAGGTTTAGCCGCTGTAATGACGAAGTTCGCTTTGTCCCCCCGGGCTTGAAACAGCGTTATATGCTCGACGATGAACTCATGCGCGCGGGTAAACTCCTCACGAATCATGAGGGTCTTGATGGAACGATAATTCAGTACATCAATCCAGTAATCGGACAAGGGCTTGAGCTGGTTGAGCCATTCAACACCATCATTTCCTGCGCTCATTTGAGTTGAACCTCGAGATGGAAACCGGAGCCTGTTGAAGCTCGTGGTGAACGTAGATATTTCGTCGTCTGTCTTACGATTCAAAACTATTGGTCTTTTCACCTAGATGCAAAGTCAGCCTCGAGCTGTTGAACTTGTTTAACAGATGGGATACCTTCCAAAGGGTGAGTGCCGTCGCTGGGACATCGAGATATAGTGCCGTCTGAATTTTCTCCTTGAGAGCCTGTACGACGTCATTTCCTTTCGGGATATTTGTCTGCTCGAGGTAAGCAGTTCAGCGAGAGCATTGTCATCGTGGTCGGTAGTCAGATCTGTGATGTTCAAGAGGCAGAGCAGAGGGGCTGAAGAGATGTCGGAATTTATGTAACCTCATGTCAACCTCATGTAGGCTTGTTTTGGTCGAGTCAGACCAATTGGAATTCGATGAATATTATCAAATCGCGTTCCATTTTTCCAGCTACAGTATCTACAAAATGGTAAACAATCCAAAAAATATTGGTCGTCAAAATGACCTTGTACAGGCTCTCAAGGAGAAAATTCAGACTGCATTTCGATGTCCCAGCAACGGCACTCACCCTTTGGAAGGTATCCATCTGTTAAGCAAGGTCGTCCTTTTGGATCGTAAGGCATCCTCCAACGCGTTCGCCATGAGCTTCGACGGGCTCCAGTTTCCAGCTCCAGGGTCGCAAGAAAGTGTACAGGAAATGATAGTGTTGAACAGCTCGAAGGGTCTAAGTAATCTCTTGTCCGATTACTGGACAATCGTGTTCCAAATGGCTTGTGTGAGGAGCATGTGTTGAAGTTACACCCATAAAGGGCGCACATTCGGAAACAGACTACTTCAAATAGAGGTCGGGAGGTTCGGTAACGAATGTAACGTGTTCGTTGTACAATTTCGAATCGTATTGAAGCAGCGCAGCAACATGTAAGGAGCTGAGGAAGGCACCGGTGTATTTTGCGCCGACGGGCCGGGTATACCGGTGCATAATCCCACGGTCCATCTAATACAATGGTTGTTACATCGACAACGCGATTTTCGACGTCGCCGCCAGCGAAGACTTGACTTTCGGTTCTTGCCTCCTTTGTCGTATCTTGGATTGGCCTCTACAAGAGGCAGGACAGCCTCATTATTCCCAGTCGCAAGGCATGGCGGCAGAACAGGCGAATCCAGGTTCGGGATCGAGTTCTGGTGAACAGAATGGGATGGCAAGCCCGTCATCGTTGCCCTTGAAGAACACATATCCCTCAACGTCACCGATAACGGCTTCAAAGCCAAGAACGCACCTCCGTATTCAAAGCCATCGACCCGCTCCGCCACCACCACCGTCTTCTCATCCTCTGCTCTCGCCTGTCCGGACTTCTTTTAATTCGCATGGACATGGACACACACGCACACGGTCCATTGCAACGCCCTATTCGCACACACCACTTTCGCCTTCTCCCCTCTCCTCTTCATTCGGCTCCTCCGAGCCAGGTACAGAGCCACTTAAGCTCGCCTCCCTTGTTCCAATCCAACTGCAACCATCCCAAAGTGCTCCAGAGTCGTTCCATTTACAGTCAAATCGGAGTATGACCACAACCGTCAATGGTCATGAAAATGGAAATGGTAAGAAATCAAAAAGAGCTGTTCCGAGTCGCTTTAATGTTTAAAAAACTCTAACCCAGCTGCGCCACTTACACATTCGTTCACACAAGTAAGCAAACTGAATCCCGGAGCGCCACCGCCACGGAGACATGTTCCCTCTCATTCACATACCCATGGCCATGCTCGAATTCACTCTAGAAACCTTTCCTTGTTTTTTCCTCATCCCGGCGTCGATGGTTCGACTACAACTACTATAGCAGAGGATGGCACACAGGAGGTGTCTATCCCTTCCAATCATGACATCTACAACTTGAATGGTTACGATAATCATTCTGGTGGGATGAACCAAACGAGTAGAAGCGAGGATGGCCCGTCGAGGTCGCGGCATAGACCCAAACAACCACCTACTCCTCTCGGTCAGGGATTCACGTTCGGCTTGAGGCCTCCCACTGCCCAATCTGAAGTTGACTCTACCGCTTCGAGCCCAGGTTTAGACTCGAACCAATCCTCGCCTTTACAGAACGAGATACGATCCTCATCGTCCCTCTTATCAGCAGGAACAAGAACCCGACGAGGTCACCACCACAAACACTCGCTCTCGCATAATTTCTTTTCGTTCCTTGAACCTGGTACGACAGGGTTGAGTGCGACGGCAGCTCGTGGACCAGAGAAGGCGGAGGAAAAGGAAGTAGAGGAGCTACACACGCAACCTACGCCCAATCCCGTCTCTCAATGGAGTGCCTCTTCGTCCCCGTTCAATGGGAACGGAAACCCTCATTCGTACATCGCCAACTCTCGTTCTCATGCGCATACACGCCGTGATCATCATCATCATCATCATCATCCTATTCAACGGACTTCCTCTCTTCGCCGCGTGGCCTCTTTGATGCAATTGACATTAGGAGCCACCCTTTGGGTACGCAGTCAACAAGCCGGGTCGATAGCATGTACCGGACTTGGTTATTGGGTCGTTTTTGATGCTATGGGTGTATACCTCGGCGGAAGAAATGATAGGAAGGCGGGTGGAGGGAAGGATGATGATCCGGAAAGAGAGTTGGAGCGAATAAGGCAGCCGTATGGGTAATGTCTCTTGTCTGCTTTCTTTTCTCTGTGGTCTAACGTATCTTTTGAAAGACCCGCCCGTCTCTCGACCGTCCTAACATTCGCACAAGCAGTGTATCTCATGTTCTCGGCGGTATATATTTGCAAAGAGACAGTTGAACATTTACTTTTAAGTACGGGTGGAGGCGAAGAAGGAGGACATCATCATCATGCTGGGGATGAAGACGGCTTTGGGTACGTCTCGTTTTCTTTACTCGGAAAAAAACGACTTTTTATGGCAACAAACAATCGATCAAATTTAACTGACGTCATCATCCCACACACACAGGATCGATTTTCCGATCTTAATTACGGCGCTCTCATTCTTTTCCGTGTTCCTGACAGCTTATTTATTTAATAATCATTCAAAGATATTATCTAGTAAGTTTTCCCCCTTTCCCATTCGACCCTAAACTCAACCTGTGCCTTAAGTAACAAACAATCGGATCCCACCACTAACGTCCCTTTTCCGTCGTTTATTTGACCCTTCCTCCGTCTCTTCGCAACCATATCAGACACCTCCAGCACTCCCGCCAAAATCAAGACTAGCCCATATTCTCTCCAACCCTTTCGTCGCCTGTCCACTTTTGTTCAGCGGTGCCGTCGTTTGTATAGGGCTTATTATAGACCAGTCAGTCTCTTCTTTACTCAATCGCACCTCATGATCTTTTACCCATCGAACGTGATAGGTCCCACCATCGTATAATCGACCTTCTCCTCGCCTCCATCCTCTCACTCGCAACGTTCCGAACAGCCTATCAAGCTTGCGTCGTACTTGGTTCAGTCCTCCTCCAGACCGCCCCACTAAGGGGTGCCCCAAGTGGGAAGATGGAGGCGTTTTTGAAAGTTATGCGTGAGGTAATTGATTTTTTTTATGTATATATTAAAAAATCCTTAATTGCTGATATTGGTCCTTGGATCTATCTATTTAGCTCGAAAGACATCCACATGTTTTACATCTCCCTGCACCTCACCTTTGGCAATTGACACCTCCGTTAACGTTTCCTTCTGATTTGTTCCCTCCGGTTTTGGATTCTCATGGACATGACCGCGTTGATGCTCGTTCGGTGGATTCGTCGTCGTCGTCGTTGTCATCGTCGCCTTCACCATCACCACCACCACCACCACCAGGACCAGCACCGACACCACCACCTCCGATCCTAATCGCCACAGTTCAGATCCACGTCCCGCCTGACCTTCCGGATGTGGATGTACTGGCGCTTACCAAGTTTGCTTGGGAGAGATGTATGAGAGCGTTGTTGGGGGATGGAGAGGTTGTCAAGTTTGGGAAGAGTCGAAGTGGAGAGGGAGAGGGAGATGAGGAATGGGAGAGGGAGGGGATGCCGGAGGTTACGGTTGGGATTGTTCGTGGATAGGAACCAAACCCTTGTCTGTCTGGGTGATGGAGTGTTGGAGGGTTGAGTATTTATATATATAGTGAAGTTTTCATTTGTTTACCTTTTGTTCGTTCGTTCGTTTTTCTGTCATTCGTTCATTCGTTTATGTAATGGGTTGGTTGGGGGGGTTGGTTGGTGGGGTCGTATATACATTAGGTTCATTCGAGGCACTGAGAGTTGATATAAGTATAGATCTGAGTTGATCTCTTCCAACACTCGCTATTGTGCACGTCAAAATGAGCACGCGCTATAATATTGATACGTAGGCTCGACCCCATCCGTACTTGATTCAGATTGATAAGTAAACTGGGTTCGAGTACTTCTAATTGATACGGAGAGTGCTTTTAAACTCAAGTACTTCTCGTTCTGAGCCAATCATGATCCTCTTTCTGACCTTTCTTCAGTCATCAGAGAAAATCTGGGATAAAGATCTCGAGACTTTTTGAAATTGTTTGAGCATGTCCAGAAGATATTGGTAAGGAAGCATTTTAAATTACTCCAAGTCTTAAGAGATATTATGATGAGCTGCGCATCAACAAATTTGGTCCTGAACTAGTACTCTTCGTAGAGCACTACCAAAGCGGCAAGCCTGTTGAAGGAATCAGAACCTTGGATGGATCATTGGTACTTACAACCAATGAAATATGTATGGCCCTCGTGTTTTTCGAACAGTACCCACCGTAAGTATGCGACGACTTTGATATGGAGTGCCGTCAAATTCACCTCTCGTCCTCGTTTTGAGCCAAATTGTGATCCCTCTTGTTGACCTTTTCGTCTGCCATCAGAGAGAGATACACAATTGTTGGCTGAATTGTCTTTCAGCCGTTAAATACTTTTTTTTTGTGGAAAATAAATGTCATCATTGTATAGAAAAAAAAAAAACAATAGACCCAATCAAGCCATCAACGTTCCAGCTACCCCTTGCAGCGGCGTGGGCTTTCCCCCAGTGCGTCTGACCTGAAAGTGATCGTTATAACCAAGAGTACCGCGCGCACGAGTCACATCATGAGAAACGACTCCTTGGAATTTTGTGCCACCACCTGGAGTCAGCTGGGTGATAATGCGTGCTGGACCCTTTGAGCCTTGGGCCGTAGATCCGAGGGGGTATTCATGTCCCGGTCCTCTCATATTATTGATCGGCCTTGTATCCCCAGGCCGATTGGGATTTGGTAGCCTGTGATTGAAGTTCCCAAATCGCTGATATATGATATGCATTTAGAAAAAGCTTTTTGAGGATAAAAGACAAAGGGATTACTTACCGTAGGAGGCGACGTGTTTGCAATTCGTGCCATGTGAGAGTCAAAAACAGCTTTTCGAACCTCTTTGCCACTGAATGTTGCTGGAAGAAAAAAGGTATTTTGAGTTACATATCAGAAATACGAGCAAGGGGGGGGTTAGGTCACTAACGTCCATTATTGGGGACCGTGAACTGCTGCTTGCGTCCAGGCAAGTTTGTTGTGGCTTTCTGAGCAGCGGCAGCAGCACCATACATGGCTTGGCCGGCCTGCTTTCTGGCGGCTGCTCTTGCATCTGCAGCTATCTGTTGTGGTAATTTCGCCCTACGAAGGAGTATGTCGGAGGAAGGATCAAGAGCATTGTCATTGCGACTGTTCAATTCAGATGCTTCTGAAAGATATCGACGAGTGGGTCTTGCTGAGATAGAGGTTAAAATCGCAAGGAAAGACAAGCACAAAAAAATATTGAATCTGAGCATCTGAAAAAATGGACGTCAACCAATAATAGGCAAGTAATACTGACGTAGAGGAGACCTTCTTTATTAGTGGGAGACCTCTGTATTTTAAATGGTGAATTAACTATCAAAATGGGTGTATGAAATGTCGACTCACGCTCAGGGTGTAAAATCGGAAAAGACCAGCTTTTCGATGGACTTGACCGAGATCCTCCAGACATTTTATATCTGGGTCAACACGCCAAGGCTCTAGGTAAACCCCTTGGGAAAATACGACTCAATTGAGATCCTTACTACACAGCGCCCATGGACCCACTTATTCTCTCTCTCTCAGTGTTAATTGACAACCCATGCAAAAAGCTAGCGATGTCCCACAGCAGTAATGGATTTCAGCACCCACAAGGAATTGAATGCTCAAAAGGCTGTACTTATGTCAGAGTTTTTATTTCTCACAGTGGTGTCAAAAGCTTACCTAGTATTTCTGTGATTAAGCTGATGAGACTCGGAGGGAGGCGGACCTATTGAATACAGCTGAAATTTGTCGCGTTCAGCACAATAAATGTACACTTGGAGCAATGGGAGGTCCCACCGAGCCGGCTCAGAGCGCAGGAGCGAGCGACAACACAGGACACTGCCTTTACGATTAGCCAGCGATTAAGTAACAGCACTGCTATTAGTATTGTACTACTCACGGCGCCCATGTACCCACAAGACAACTCGGGGGAGTTTAAGTTTATCACCGAACTAAGATTGGCACTGTCCAACAGCAACGTTGGTTTCAGTGCCCGATAACGTCGAGAACATGCCACACATACTTCGCGTTACCATTTCTGTCACAACTGATGTTGTGACCAGATGAAATGCTTTAATTACTGTCGTTCTCCTGATACCTTTCTATTACTTATCCTCTACAATGGATGACGAGTCATTCCCAAACGCATACAGCGCCTTTCGTAATGCATTAAACCAGCCTAATCCCACACCTAAACTGCTGGAGCTCATAAACGCCCATCCTCAACATCAAACTATCAGTAACCTCATTATCGTCTATATGGAGCTCGTCGAAGAGACCCCTACCCAAATCGACAAATTCGCAGAAGCACTAGCCCAACTCAAAGATTCGAAAGAGGTCACCATCGCCTCTCGTGATGTCTTTGGCAATTCAGCACAGCAAGGGATTGCTATTGTCCTTGACATGGACCTTGCTGAACACCATGGCAGCGATCTCGCCACTACGGAAGATACATCTATAAGCCCCTCCAATAAATATCTCATTGCGTCGCTCCTCTCCGCCGCATCCACGAAATATGGGCTGTGTGCCTCATCAGCCCAGCCTGGTTCCGTTGCGCATGGACTGCACCCCAAGGATCGCCGTTACGGGGATGCGACACCGGCGGCAAGAGAAGTTTTTGTTCTTGGAACATGTCTTCAGCTCCTTGTATCCGGATCATTCTTGTATGGGCCCTCAGGCACCCATCTTGGCAAGGACGATGTTCTTACGGCGCTTCAAAATATCAAAGCAGACGGCCTTGTAAAAAATCAAAATGGACAACAATTGCTCGAGGTCAGTAAATGAATTTTTGCATTTTTTTAAAGAATGATCTTACTAAGATATACAACTGTTCCAGGCTGCGATTCAACAAGCGGAGGCAGCTTTCGAGAATGATGTCAACGATGCTTGGAGTATCTTGTTCCCGGGCGCTCGAGAGTAAATAATTCTGGATTCGTTATTCCCGGTACATATAACTATCAATGGCTATGTAAAACCTTCAGTGGAATTACGTGTAAATGTTTCGATCTTGTATCACCTGTACTAACCTTGTTTTAACACTCTTTGACAATACCACTTCTCCTCCGTGATTTCAATGACATCGCTGGGCGCCTGTCGAGCTAACCAAGTATTTGGGTCACCTCATGGCCCGTTTTCTATTCTTTCAAGGAAAGGAGACGTCAGTGAATTAATTCTGAACTGCCAACATTGAACAATCGATCCTCACAGGATCGATTCTCCCATCTTAATTACGGCGCTCTTATTCTGTTCCGTGTCCCTGACAACTTATTTGTTTAAATTTTCAATCTGAAAAACAACAATACAGAATGTCACTTGCCACATTTTTAATGAACCACAGGCGTAAGTGCTTCCATCTCATGCAACACATCCTTAGAAACCTTGTTGGAACTTTGGAATCGTTCTGAGCAAGTAAAAACGCGATTTTCGGCATGTACACGTGTGATATATGTTACTGAACAAGTACATAGATGGACAGAGCCCAATAACTGAGGGGTGCCACTGCGAATCGAAAATTTGTATTTGTTTGTCCGGGCTTTCAGCATACCCATAACGTCCCTTTCCCGCCGTTTATTCGCCTCTTCTTCAAATACGCATCCCTACCAGGCACCTCCGGCACCTCCTCCACTCCGGCCAAAATCAAGACTACCACATATTGTCTCCAACCCTTTCGTCGCCTGTCCGCTTTTTTTTAGTGGAGCCGTTGTTGGTATAGGGCTTATTATAGACCAGTCAGTTTCTTCCTTTCTCAATCGCAACCCTCTCATCTTTACCAATCGAACGTCATAGGTCCCGTCAGCGTATGATTGATCTTCTCCTCGCCTCCATCCTCTCACTCGCCACGTTCCGAACAGCCTATCATCAGTCCTGCGTCGTACTTGGTTCAGTACTCCTTCAGACTGCCCCCAAGTGGGAAGATGGAGGCGTTTTTTGAAGGGTATGCGGGAGGTAAATTCGTTATTTGTCAACCAAAGAAATTTTTCTAAAAATCAATCCTGGATCTACAGCTCGAAAGACATCCACACGTTTTTCATCTCCCTGCACCTCACCTTTGGCAATTGACACCTCCATTAACGTTCCCTTCCGATTATGTAAGTGCCAGATAATTTTGCGAACACTTCAGAATTTCTTTTCGATATACTTATCATCGGCTAGCGCTGCTCGATAGCCAGCCATTCAAGTTCTACTATGCTGCCTTCATTATTATAGCTGGTCCATTCTTGGTGTCATCTCCAGTACTATCTGAATTTCGCGCAGATCAAGAACCCGGTAGCTTGACTTTGTGGCAAAACGGATCCGGCGTAGTGCCCATGTACCCACAAGTGTAATAATTCTGTCACGCCTAGACGGCGTTGTAACTTGTGACCAGATGAAAAGCTTCAATAACAAGTAATCGCCGTTTTGCTGGTACTCCCGTCCTTCGTTTATGCCCTAATATAAATGGATAACGAGTCTTTCCCAGACGCCTACAACGCCTTTCGCGATGTATTCACCCAACCTGATTCCATACCCAACCTTCTCCAACTCATCAACGCCCAGCCTCGACATCAAACTATCAGTAACCTCCTCATCGCGTACACAGAGCTCGTCGAAGAGAGCCCTGTTCAAAATCGACAAATTCGGAGAAACACTAGCCATCGCTCAAAGATTCAAAAGAGCTCACCGTCGCCTCTCGTGATAACTTTGGCAATCCGGCACACCAAGGGGATTGCTGCTGTCCTTGATATGGATCTTGCTGATTACCATAGCGGCGATCTCGCGGCAAAGGTAGACGCGTCTGTAACCCCCTCCAATAAATATCTCATCGCGTCGCTGCTCTCCGCCACATCCATGAAATATAGGCTGTGTATTTCACCAGCCCAAACTGATTCAGTCTGTATCCCAGGGATCGGCGTTACGGGAATCCACCGGCATCAAGAGAAGTTCTTGTTCTTGGGACCTGTCTTCAGCTCCTTGTATCTGGATCGTTCCTTTGGGTACCCATCTCGGCAAGGAAGATGTGAATTACGGCGCTTCAGGATATCAAGGCACAGGGTATTGTACGAGATCGAAACGGACAGCAATTGCTCGACGTGAGTACTAAATGAGTTTTGGAGGTTTTTTTAAATGATATTAATGAGAGATACGTTGTCAATATCAGGCTGCGATTCAACAAGCGAAGGC
>JAIUJM010000543.1:0-14705 GCA_026262225.1 Inosperma sp. D86 | reverse complement strand
CAATAACATGCGGCTGCCCGGCATTGACTCTCTCAAGGTGTTTGTTCCAAACCGACAGTACAACAGACACTAGATGAGCCCGATAGCTAAGTCCACGGCGGTTGTGCACCGGATCCAGCACTGGACGAGATCAGAAGATAATCGGAGAAGCGTGCAGCCATTGCCAAATATGATCTGTGCATGACATCATCATCACATAGATCTAGACAAGATCTAGATGCAATTCATACCCGTTTACATGAAAAGGTCGCCATCTCGGTGGGGTCAGCTGTATGCATTGATAGAGGAGCAAAAGAGAAATTTCTACTTTGTTTTTGATAGTCAGATCTTGTACCGATGGTCATAAGGAAAGGGAAAAATGTTCTCACGATCGAACCACGACCATCAAGGACAGCGAAGCAGCTCGTTGCCGCCAGTTTCGGGCATTCGTCGCCGCCGCTCACCAGATTCCACCCCCTCTGAGTCTGAGGAGGAAGGCTCGAGACCATACAAGACTTCACCACACACGAAAAGGGTGGTAAAGAAGGGAAGGCTCAACGAGCTGAACCTAGGCCCCAGTCCGGAGGAGACTGGCGGTCCTCCTCAACCCCCAGCACCTACAGCAGCACAGAGCCCTCTGCGCACACCTGACGAACCCCTGCCATCTACGTCACCTCGTTCTGCAGTACAGATAAGTGCTGCGAATGAACATATCGCGCACCTGGAAGGTTTGCTGGACTCAGTACTGGCAACCATCATCATAATCCAGACAGCGAACAAGCCCTTCGAAGTCTCGAAGCACATGCAGGAGGCCCTCAGAATGGTCAATCAGTGTCTGTCAGCGCACACCCAGTCACCTAGTACGACCACAGGGTCGTCACTCCCCACAGGTCATACAGCAACTAAAAAGTCATATGCGGATGCCGCGGCCACCAAAACTCGGCCCACCACAAAGGCAGCCCACCCAGCCAGATCGTCACCAGCTGGCCCAACATCTCGGTGCACGAAATCCCGCAAAACCTCACACCGTTCCTCTTGCCGACTCATAGTACGGTGGCCTGGCCACCCTGTCCCTTTCACAGGCACATCACTCAAGACCTTCGCATCATCTCTGGACGACACAATCCAAACCGGCCGGACTGGTGGCGACACGATACCAAGGATTGCCGCAGCCAACGTGACGAAGTCAGGAAACGTAGTTATACAGACCAACGCCCCATATACTGCTGCTCAGCTTCGAGAGCATGTAGGTGCAATCCAGGGGGATGCGGATCTGATTCCTGAATTCTCACGCCCTGAGGTAAGGCCAATCCTGGAGCTCGATGTCCCCTGGCATGGGGTTGTTGTCCACGACCTGCCTTCGGATACACTGCTCGAAGCCTTTGATGGTGGTGGCGACTTGAGCATTTGGGAAATCTTTGAGAAGGAGGCAGGGGTTCTGGAGAAGGATATACGGGACATACGCATAATGTGCCGAAACGGGGAGGAGATCACAAAAAACCGGCTATCAGTCAGGGTTATGTTCGAGGACCCGACTATGGGGGACCGCTTATTACGAGATGGAGTTTCACTCATGGGGAGCTGGTGTCGTGTCTCCAGATACCGACCACGTCGAAAACAAAAGCAGTCCTCTCAGCCCCCTCCAGCCCCAGGGCCTACCAGTGACAGTCAATTGTCCATGGCTTTATAGCCCCCTTCTATCCTCTTCCTTTTCCTTTAACCACTCCGACGCACGACTATCAAGCCCGGCCCTCGACCTTACAAATGCAACACCCACACTAGAGAAAAACTTGTCAAATTTGCCATTACATTACAGGTTACCCGGCAGTCGAGCCCTCGTCTAAGAGCATTCGGAAACTGCAATAGTCATTACTAGAACAAGTCACATTCTACAATTATTCAGTAGCATACACGTAACACAAGTTGTAAAGTCCAATATGGGGCAATGCCCCCTCGGACTATAAATCCAACCAAAAAAAAAAAAAGGAAAGGGAATTTTCCAACGATAAATGGAAGTGTCCAGGTACTTTACAATGTCGAAAAAGCCATTAGATGGATCTTCCTTTCGAAGGAAATCCAAAATTGAAGATAGTGCTTTAACGGGCACGAGCACTCCATAAACAATAGCGAAATGGCGATGGGCAAAAATGTCAATAGCCATGGCGAGGGCACAGTTGGACATGTGGGGTCATTTTGAGAGTAGGCGAGAAAGTGCCATAGGAGTGAGCACTATCAAATCATTGTCGCTCGATGTTAATAGTGATTTGTGCAGAGTTAGGAGTAACTATGTTGGCATATTGATATCATTCTACGATACATAAAAAATGGAGTGGGTTTCAAGATCGTCTCAAGACTGGTTAGGTCAGAATGACTGAAGACCTTGTCGAGGATAAGTATCGACTGCATCAGAGAGTAAGTGGACCAGGAAAGGAAAAGTACCTGAACTCCGAAGAGGCTAAGGACCCAGAAAGTTCCGGAATCCCGCATCCGAAAGTTGTACTCGTATTAAGTCAACTACTTTGAACGAGTCCGGGTCCACAGGTGTATTGTTGAATATAATGATATCTTTCGTGAAGCATTTCCTCTGTGCACTATCGTCTTCAATATCCACTTGCTCATCCTGTACGTCCTTGTCGTCTTCATTCCCTCTTCTTCTTCGTCATCGCTGGCAAAGATGGCTTTGAAAATGTCCATAGAAGGCCGCTGATATGTCAGGACATCTTGCGCTTGGGTTTCATCCTCTCCAAGGCTGATATTAGTGATGTCGCAGGGTCCATCTGACCTTTGACCTGATGCAGGGGCCGAAAACGACGAGACGGATGGAGGTGTAAACTCCGGCTGAGTGAAAGACGTTTGACTTTGTTGGGCAGGCTCCTTCGGCGCATCCATGCTGACATCGGGTCCCTTAACCCTGAACCTCTTGCAACTTGGTGGGAACCCAAGGTTTCACTTCCCTCGTCAATGGGCCGTACATGCCCATCTTTGCAACGTGCACTTTAGGATAGACATTAACCTTTTGCTCCTCCTCCTTTCTTCTTTCGCTTGCCTCTAACTCGGCTTGTGAAGGCTGGTACAACCCTTCAACGACCCGAGGCCCCATGTCCAAAGTGGCGGCACTTGTAAACCTCCCCACCATGGTTCCAGACATGGGTTTAAATAGGGACGCAGCTTTCGCATAGTCTTCCATTTCTTTCACAAATTCAGCAGGTTTCTGACCCAATAATGGTTGGAGAGGCGGCACAGAACCATCCACGTTGGCCTGCAATTGCAATTATGTCGTATACCTTCCTTGCTTGATGGGATCAGACGGGAAAGGAACCCCCTTCAACGCGGCTTGCGTCAGCGGCCTATATTTCAGGGTGAAGTTGAATCCATCGCTCAAACGAAGTTGAACTCGTCAAAGCTTGCTCGAGGGAAATGCAATGGTTATTATGGTACAAAGGAAGCCAGCTTGAAGGCACAATTAGTAAGCAATCCACGTTCGACTGCCATTTCACCTCATGATCTTTCCTTCGCATCGCAGAATAAAGAATTTGAAAAGGAGATTGAACAATTACGACGAACGAGAGAAAGCATATGAGGTTCGTAATCATTGTGTGATAATTCAACGCCTGCCTACCCCAATCTATAGATAGGCCAGGGGACTGTGGCCGCCATCTGCGGTTACGTTGTTTCATCAATCGGGCAAAAGGTATGCTGTTTCTACAAAATGTAGGAATTACTGTAAAAATGTCTCTAGATTTTTCAGGTGGTCCAGTGACCCGGGGGGCATGATTCCCGCTGACAGGACTTCAAGAGATGGCAATTCGCATGCGCACCCTACTATTCCAGAGAAAATCATAGCTGGGTCAGCCGAATAGTGTTGGGGACTAACAAGAAAAATTAGCATCACATCCCACAGACACAATAGGTTACATACTGACAGCTGTGTTTTACCCAAAATCACACTTCTACTCCCTGTCTCAAAAACGATTCAAATCATGGTCAACGTAGGATTCTGTCTTTCTTCCTGGAGACGTTCGACTTCAATGATTGTCGTTCCTTGTATTTGGATGTTCAGATCATGTCTTCAAGGTATATAAGCTCTAAATAGTAATGGAGAACAAATAACATGTCGATGACTCCTAGAAAGCTTTGGGATATCATAACGGCTCTTATGATTACACTCGCAAGAGCAGACAAACGGTAATTCAACAGCCAGCAGAAGAGACTAGACCGATTATTATTCCATGCTACACACCGCGATATATTTAGAGCAACGATATTTGTTTCAAGGCCGAACCAGACTCTGACGGATATTGACTGAACTGCAGGGACGGTTTCTATAGGTTGGGACTGAGTGTTGAACGCTGATGCTGGTATTTGATGTGCGCATCATGATCTCTTTCCAAATTTGGAAATGAGTTATACGGCTTCACGGCGGACTCGTTTTCTCGAGTCGGTTGTTAAATGAATACAAAACTCACTTATGGCATGATAGAAACTTATGCTTTCTAGATGATCCCATATTTATAATATATATATTGGGTTCTGCTGTAAGTATATTTACCAGGCGCATTTCCCACCATTTGTCCGGCCATCATGCGATCAATGATCATCGGATGACAGATTCATCTCCACCGACATATTCTTATTCGGGATTGGGGTTTCTGGCATACGCAGCTTTCAGGTCCTTTGGGACCGCAAAACATTCTACAAGTTCATGCATGCATTTGTCTATGGAGGTAACTTTGCGGATTTGTCAGATCTGGCATGCAATACCATGACATATACCCTCCGTTTCAGTAAAAAGTCATGTTACTGGTTCCTGGTTTCTGTCCGATCTACAAGAGCAGTCCGTTCGAAACTCGTACTCATATCCTTCGTCCAAAGTTGAGGTTGCCGGCAAAGTTCTGACCCCAACTTTGCAGACGAGGAACTCGATTCGATGGGTACACTATCCTCAACCACATCCACGATTCAGAGGAGGTGTCTGACATGGTAGAAGCAGTCTACCATAAATCGATCCAAATCCCTCGGTTCCTTGGCAACTCTAGAGAAAAGTACCGCCTGGAAGCCCTTCACCTGTATTTCTACCCTGAGGCAGATGTTGGAGACTGTGATCGATATCCTGGAAGGTAAGTTGGTCTCTATTGACGATGTACATGGGCTCATATATATGCAGGTGTGCTGTATTTATATTCCAAGCGGCAAGTCCTTTATCGGAACATCAGCAAGGGAGATGTTAGTCTACTTCCAAGGATTAGTGCTGCTCCGGATGCTAAGGTCTGTTGGAGCAAAAAAGACTGCAGCCAAAGAAGCGCCTCTCTGCTTTGTTAAGCATCTCCTCGGCAAGAGGTAGGTGGAGATATGCTGTGCATAGAGGCACAAACTCGATCACGAGGCAGCGTCCACGTTCTGGTTCCTTATGGGCGATTGCTGAAGGGCCTGACCCCTTCGTTCTACCAGCCTATGTGGACTTTACTCAAAAGTCTTGCTGCCAATCTTGATATTGGCTCGACAACACAGAAACACGAAACGATCCGGAATATGTTAATGAAGCTTTCCACCGTTGGATCCTTCAATTCCTTCTTGACAATTACCCAAGCATTTTATGAAGCTGGAAGTCGAAACTGGGTCGAGGTGATTCCGCAGGCGCTTGGCATGCCCAGTACTTCCAGCCAGAAGAGGGATGAGAACAGAGTTTCAAAGCGATGCCGTCTTGACGCAACTTTCAAGCAGCAGGAGGTACGACATTTTATTTCATCTTTCTCTGTGCTCTTAATAATCTATTTTCAGGATGCAGATGCCAAAGAAGATTGGATTATCGACGAAGACGAGGAGGAAGGTATGTCAGATGTATGAAGAGGATGTTAATAACTTGAAGATGAATACATATAATTTGTCAACTTTTTTTGGGAAAGAATCTTAAAGCTTATAGCCCGACCAATTGTAGGTGGAAGAAACATCGGCAACAGAGATGTGTCAGACACCGCATAATTTTCACTATTCCGTGAGATCGCAGCCACAATTTATATTTTTCTATCATCGTGAGTGGGACTCGAAAAAATTCCGCGACAAATATGAGCAGCACTGTAACTGCATACAAGCTCCAGCAGTAAGTCCTATGTATGACATAAAGATTTACTTATAGATGCTTCCAATTGGCGAATATTACTCATGAATGAACCTGGTGCGCCAGTCTCTCTGAATCACCAATTGTCTTCATTGAAAACACTGACGAGAAGTACTGCTTACATCCATAATAACATCGAGTCTTTTGCCGCATTTCAACAGAACATTTTTGTACTCAGGCAGTATCACTTGGTTTGATAGAAATTGTTGTCTAGACTATCAACATAATCAGTCAAATTAAATATCATTCATAATTTCTCCTTCAGATTGGTGCCAGCCAGCAGTTTCACTGCCGCATCCGGTGACATTTGCGGGATAGTAGATGGCAAGTCGGAGACTGGAAGCAGCCCCTTCAAAACCATTGTCTGCCTTTTGTGCATCTCCCTAGATACTTTACAGCTGTAGCGGCAAAGATGAAGAAGCCAGCCGCCGATGTGACAAATCACTCTATCTCGGCTTCCTCAGAAGGCACATTCTCTAGCCGGTATAACTAAAGGAGTCCATGTAGGTGACGAGAGGATCAACGACGCGTACGGTCTTCAATGAATCAGCAAGCTAAGCAGCTTCAGATGCCTGCCAAGGTTCGATAAGCAGACCTTCGAGCTGAGCACGATATTGAACTTCCCTGAATGGATCAGAGCATCAGCAAATGCCTTGCATCTGAGAGCGGGATGGTACACGATCATACGAACAATGAGAGTGGCAAATCTCGTCTCTTGAAATGGCACGCAATGGTGTATGGATGATGCTCTTCCCCGAGTCAGCAGATCCGTGCGCGTTCCACGAGTACACACTACACGTCGCAGAATCGTCTTCGTAGGCATCTCTTTGCTAGAATTAGAACTTACAGGGTCAGAATGTTTAAGCTACGCACCCTGCAGAACTCTTCAATTGCATACACAACCTTGACGATCCGTATCTAATATAAAGAACCAATTAAAATACCACACGCGAAAAACTATAGGTACGCACTCCGAACTGGACTCTCACCTCATCGACACGCTCAAAGGTCTCCGCGATCTGCAACTTCTCATGCTCATAGTCGGCGACTTTGCTGCCAAGCCATTCTGTGCTAAGCTGCTGTAAATTTCCTAATTCCTTCTTGGGGACTCTAAAGACTGTATAGCACATTGTCGTTCTTTGTTGTTCGCTTGCCAACCATCCAGGGCTTTGGCTACTGTATCCAACTGAGCGCCCGTAGGTGCTATCCGTCGTTCGACTCTGTCCATGTTGTCTTCCACACCCTGAGATGATCGTCAGTTTAAGAACGACGTACAGAACAATGAACGAACCTTCTTGATCTCAATGGTCACCTTCGCTTGACTAAGGGCTATCTTGGCAGGATTCGTGCCAACGATGTCGGGCAGCTTCGTCATGAGTGTCTGGATGAACCGTGAGGCATCTAGAGTGGGATTGTACAGTGGGTCCATACATGGTAGATAGGAGACGCACTCGCAGCTGATCCTCTGAATTCGGTCAGGCATGAGTGCTCAGGGAAAGGGGATGCATAAAAGCATCGTGAACCTGTTTCTTCCCTTTATCAGGCGGATATCTGTTATCCATGTCGATGAGAGGAGCCAACAGTTGAATTGCTGTGCTGTACGTACTACATGAGCCACGACAACCGGGAGAGCTTGAAATAACCCCTAACACTATCCAGGTTTTGCACCTGGTAGACTCGATCTCAGCAGTCGGTAGACGATGACTGGAGACATTGATAACGTCTTTGGTGGGGTTAGATGAATGTAGGAGAAGGCGTAGCAAAGAATCCCACCCACCATTTACACAGCCTTTAATCCAAATATATCCGTCCGTCCTCATCACAAGCGGCGCCGTCGTTTATGTAGAAATAACCAGGGTAAAATTGCATGTATGTATCGTTTATGGTCTTGATATATGGTGCGAGCGGTAGAAGGCCATGGGTGCTTAAGCACAAGAATGCCTTCGACATTATTTTCCTGCATGATACCAAAAATAAAAAAAAGTAAATGTACCTCTCCAGTTGCCGAGTTGCTGGGTTAAGAATAGCGGGTTCAGTTCCAAAGAACGGTACAGTTGCTGAACCGGGTTTGGTCTCAATCGCACCTGGGAACGGTGTGACAACAATAGACCCAATTTCAGATTGCCTACACAAGAAAAAATCAGTCGTGAGAAGGATGAGCAGCTTGAGTTAGTTAGCCAACCAGAATGTGGTCTACGTAGCAGACGGGTAGCAGTGGGAGCGGTATAGAACTAAGGCAGCCGACTTCAGCCATGCAAGCGAACTTATCATCCGGGTGAACGACGCCCTTTGGTTTACCAGTGGAACCTGAAGTCTACAAGAGGCCAAGACGGTTAATGGCGAGTGCATCAACAAACGAAAATCTCACATAAAGGGCAGACATAATCTCAGGAGGACAGTAGTTTGGACCTTGGTTATTTCTTCGTGCCACCACTGTCCCATCCTACTGTAAAGTACCGCGTTGCCTGTCCTCCATAAAACGAGAACGTGCTCAACCAAGGGACATTCCTTCAGAGCGGCGTCTGCAATCTTTTCTATTGCAATAGATTTACCACCTCTCCGGTTCATCTCCTTCATAAATAATAGCCGTCTGTTAAATACGACAAATAGGTTATAATCAGACGGTATCGGTGGAAAGAATCACCTTGTTCGGGTGCTTGAATGCCCATCGATCCACACAATCATAAGAAGCATTCAAGCCTCCTTCTGAGAACCAGACGGTCTTGAATTCTTGAAAAGATTACTGAGTAAGGTATTGGGGCAGATTTTGCACCAACTAGTGTCACCCTGATAGCAGCCGTTGCAAACAGGGACCTATGCGGTCATGCGACTGCGACCGACGACATGCTGAAGGGCGTTTTCGCACGCGATGCAAGGCCAAGGCCCAATAGAAGATGTGCCCCGCATGGTGCATTGTCAAATGCAAGGTGCCAAAGAGAGTTGAAACCAAAGGCGGGGGAAATAAGCCGTCGCGATTGGTAACCAAAGCACGGGATCCCAAATCAACACCCAGGCAAATATCGAAAGGTGCGGAAATGCGAACACTCGGAGAACGATCAGCATTTCCGCCCAAGGTAATCATCTGTGGCACTCGTGAATTATGTTGCGAATAAATCTATAAAAATACTGACCTGATACATTTCCTTCAATTTCGAAGAAATAAGATTGAAGCCAGCCAGAAATTCCTCCAACCGCTGTTTCCGTAGCCCTTCGGATTTAGCCTTATCTTGCGCCCTATTTAACAATTCTTGCTCGCGTCTAGAACTGACATATTTGACTTGGCTCGAGAAATTTCTATGGAATGTAATATGGTCTGAAAAGTCACCGGTTGAGTTGTAATATAAATTCACCTTCAAGCTCTGCGATGTCGGCTACAAAAGCTTTTCTGAACTGCTTTAGTACAGCCCTTCCTTTCTTTTGGTGAAGAGATTCCCTGGCCTTGACTTGGTGTGCGTCGTCATCTGCTTCCATCTTGTGTTCCTGTTGGTTCCAACTCATCGCTATCGATCAAATGCTTAAGTTTCATCTGAAACTTATTTGAACACGAGAAATAAAGCATGCTCAATGAAAACATACCTCACGTTCTTTCTCATCGAGTTCGGCCTCCACCTTCTCCCTTGAGATGCAGCAATATCTGTTTCTAGCTTCGAAATCCATGCCAAGTCGCCAGCCTTAGGCCGGTTTTGGGTACTGGTGAATAATGTCAGTATAATGCATCAACGATCAAGCAATGCAAGATGGACCTCAGCTCTTTGACCCGCCTGTCCGCTTCTATGGTTCTTTTCTTCGTATTTTCGATCTCCATAGTAATCTTCTGGGATGCCATATCGATCTCAGGGCCCCTACCATTCATTCCCGAAGATCGGCGGCAGCAGACTGCAACTGCTGTGCTGCATGTTCACTTTCCCTTTCATAGGTCTCGAGTGTCTGAAGTGAAACGGAAGCACTTGCGAACTTCGAACTCATGGCGCCATGAGAGGGTTGGGAACCACCACTCGACGTTCCACCACACCGCCATCCAGAGTCACCAGTCGCCATCTTCAAGTCCCTCCAGATCCCCTGGCCTCAAGTTTTTCGAAGACTATGAACGAGGCCCTTCCAACATTGTTTTTTGAAAGATATTCAATACATGCTCGGGCTTGAGAGACGGTATCCACAGCCATATTATTGAGGAAACCTCTGCATGCAGTGGAGATAGCTATGTCGTGTTTATCAGGTATGGTACGAGATTTCCAAGGGTTACATCTGCAATGGATTTCTTGAGCTTCTTGATACTTGTATGCTTTCTCTCGTCTTACGAACCAATTTCCTGCCTTTTGAACTGGGATAGGTCTTTCGCAGTGCTGGCTGCAGCGGCTTTGACTCCTATAGGTTGGGGTAGGCAGGCGTTGAATTATCACACAATGATTACGAACCTCATATGCTTTCTCTCGTCGTAATGGTTTTTCAGTAACTCGAGATGCTCCATATCAGCCTTATGTTGTTCAATCTCCTTTTCCAATTCTTTATTCTGCGATGCGAAGGAAAAGATCATGAGGTGAAATGGCAGTCGAACGTGGATTGCTTACTAATTGTGCCTTCAAGCTGGCTTCTTTTGCACCATAATAACCATTGCATTTCCCTCGAGCGAGCTCTGACGAGTTCGGCTTCATTCATTTGCCTTCAAGGATTGACAGGAGTAGGGTGATCGCGGTTTCGACTAATTCGTCGTCTGGACCAACAATCAGATCGTCATGTTCATCTTCGCTCTCCATCCTCAAGGGCGGCTGCATCTGTATGTCCGAGAGTCTTATTACCAGAGGTCCTGTGAGCTGATGTTCGGCGATTTGATGGTTTGGACGAAGTTTCATCCATCAACAACCTCCATGTCATCGTCCTGGTGTGTTCCAACTCCTTTCCGTCTGACTTGTTTGGGTTCTCTTGATTCGCTGTAGAGAAGGCTGCAATATAACTACCGGCCTACATCCAGGATTTTCGTCGTTGTCATCCGGCTTTCGCCTCTTGTTTGGGCGAGAGACGGTTCTTGTGCAGGTTGACTTGTAACTGCGACCACGACCGCCGGTACCTTCAAGTTCATGTCAGAGGAGGAAATCTACCGGTAACGGTGACGCCTACCGGTCGGACCATGACCGATGATAATATGGACGTCTTCCGCGTTGGCTCCAATTCGTCAACCCCCTTTTCCTTGCCATTCAATTTTTTCTCAGCTTAAAAACAACCAGTCTTAGACAAAGACGTTGGCAGATGATTTGAACTCTTACCAGCTTGCTTTTCATTTTGCTGCCCTTCCACTGACACGATTGATCACAACATGTGCGACCATGAAAATTCAAACGCGTTATGCCTTCTGGATCTGTCCATTGTTTCTCCCCTTTCGTCCATTTCAATTCATTGGGTCTTGTCAACGAGCGATCCTTGAAGGAAAACTGAGCGAAAGCCTATAGAGAAGTGGTTAGGACACGTCTCTTGGATAATTTGAGGAGGCGGTAGTCCATTTTAATTTTTCTTGGTGGTCTGTAGACTGTGGTTGAGGGCAGAAGCAGAGCAGAAGAGCTGAAGCTGGAGCTGTCAGCACCTAGCTGAGCAAGCGCCAACTCTCACAAACCCGTCCTGAAGCTGCTAGTACCTTGCCAAGGAGGTACCAGCCCTGATGAACCCTGCGAAGGAGGCTCAGAGGTGCGTAGGAGGACGAGCTCAGTGTAAATCAAGAGCAACCTTTCAAATTCCGAGTCCGGATTGATGTAGCGTGACATTGGTCACACCACCGCGTTTCGCGTCCTTACCCCCATTCAGCAGTCATCCGAAACCTTCTCTTCAGAGCAGCCCGCCGCGCTACTATCCTTTCTTCTGACTGCAGTATCATTAGACAGGAACAATATTGAGGAGACACAGTGAGCCTTACCAGTGATTTCTCGGGTTTGACCAATGCGATGGGCACGCTAATGGACGAAAGTCTCATTGTGATTCTTCATTCCTGCAAAAAGGGAACTGACATTAATTGCTTGAGATTCAACATCGGCTTGCCGCACTGCCTCCCAAAATTTGATTCTTGACACAGATATCAAATTCCTTTCATGCTTCTCTGAGAGACATAATAAATCGACGGCTTACAAACCACGAGCACCGTGTTTTAATTCCATTGGGAATACACAATACGTCTCGGAGGTTTCATAAGTCAAAACGAGCTGCTCCCTGATTGGGGGATAATCTGCGTTGAAACTTGAATTAGTTCAGCGCTTCCGCGACATGGGCCAAGGTTAATAGAGACTCGGAAAATATGAGAAATTTCTCTGTAGACGCATTACTCGTGGACCTGATAAGTGAATGTCATATTGTAAACTATACAAACATGACAAATTACCTCTCTTACGATATAGTTTAACTTAGTTGAAGCAGAGCTAGAGGAATTAAGTCTCATCGATGCAAGAGGCGACGATGCAACTATGACACACCTCGAAACAATGAAGGTGGAGCTGATACTACAACTTCAGGTCGTTGTGCACGATCTTCATCGTCCATGTTCTCTTCTCTAGAAACTCCGGCGAGCGTCGCATTCGCTGAGAAATCGAGCCGTGAAGGGGCCAAACACCTTCTGCAAGGTAGTACGCTAGTTGATTAAAGATTCTACCGTCTTCGACTCGAGTTGTCGAATCGCATCGCGAACAAGGTGGCCTGTACTTCTGCAAAGATGGCCTTCTTGTCCGTCAGCGTAAATGGCACGAAAGGAAGCACGGTGGTAACGCTCGATAGAATAGAAGCCTGGGGAATAGGTCCTCAGACAATCTGTTAGAAACAGGCTGATGTACCTCGAGTCGTTCTGAAACTTTCGACCGTAGAAGAACAGTCGCTTCAAGGTATTCTTCTCGAGACAATCTCAGAAGCAAAAGTACAATCACTCATCGTCAGCCTTTGTTATTTACGCGGAATTCAGCGAGGGTACGTACAGAGAATTCCTAGACACAGGCCAGGTTAATGATTGGGTTTAAAAAATAAGCACAGCCGGTTCACCTCATCGAGATTCGTTGAATACGATTCATGAGACGATTTCGTCAGGTTGAAACTTTGCCTGTGAAACGGACACTTTGCCGAACACCATAAAAACGGTCATTTGCAGGAATCAAGGAAAACCGGATCTTCTCTCGTCCTTCTAAAAACGGAGCCCAAGCTGACTGCGAGTCCTATGAGGTACGAAACTTGTAAGTAGTGATCGCAGAAGCTGACTCCAAAATTGCAAAACCAGACAACCAGGCGAAGACTAAGTCGGGTAGTTGGGCAAATATAGGGCAAAAAGTTATATGACCGAGCCTGTGTAGATGGTACAGGTGTGACGCGTGCAGGAAGGAATATCCAACTAACTGGATTTGTTAGAAAAACGTGCTTCCAAAGTCAAAATTGAAGACTTACAGTGCATAGCATTGACAGTTGGCGTATCACAGAAGGAATGATACCCGATAGGAATTCTTCGAACCCTCCCCATCCAGCTTTAGTGCCTTGACCCCCAACAATACCAAGACACTCAACCCCGCGCACGATATGACAGGATAATTTATTCAATGCATGCTGAATCCTACAACGTGGATGATCTCAGGCATGCATTGACAGGGTTGGCAAGAATATAATTTTCTGCAGAGTTGATTGATCAGATCATATCAGGAATCACTAAAGAGTTAGCCGTACCTCGGAGGTTGACGTTGAACCACCTTCCTCTGATTCTTGATCTTTCAACAACCTTCTTCGTCCAGGATTGTTCTTATCATACTTCTTCTTATCTTTAACTGCGGCAGGAATGAATGCTGGTCTTGCAACGTCGTCTCAAAGTTTCGGCTGCGCAACATGATGGAGTTGACCTTTTTGCCCTTTATCTTGCTGTCTACCCGACGGACAAGGAGTGGGTCACAAGCCCTGTTTTTCAGCTCCAAGAAGCCTTCGGAATGGCAGGATGCCTGAATTCATCAAGTATTTCTGGAATTAAAGCGCGCGAATCAGGATGGACGTCTTCAAGTCGCATCAGGTCGATTTTATTCACGACGAGGAGGGCTTAATCGAATGGAAAAGCTTGGACTGCGAAAACAACGTGTCAAATAATAGGCTAGAATACTTGGCGTATCAATGTCTTGCCGTCCAAATGTCCAATGAAACTGATTTCGTCGTGAAGGCGTAAGGTTGAACGTCGACGTCTGCGCCCGACGTTCGGATAGCCACACATCAAAAGGGTGCTAGTGTTTGCTGGTAGACGAGAAATATGTCGTCGAACTTGTCCAGGTGATCCTTTTGACGTTTCATAGTTGTGGCCCTGCTGAACGATACTGGTGGGTAAGCATACCGCCTCGAAGACCTGTTTCAAAAAAACTTTACCCTCCAAGCGCAGCTTTCTTTAGCTGTTTACAAAGATCTTCAAACATGAGCAACCGAGCATCATCCTTGGCTACTTTGGTCGAGCCGTACGAAGCCCTGACTCAACGCCGGTTTGCAATGATTTTTACTGTAAAGTACATTCATCAATGAGAAAAGGAATGGATGCAGGTCCTATGGAAGAATCAGAACAGCACAGATGGGGAGGGATGGAAAGAAAACAGGACGAACAAGCATCTAAGATTAGGAATTCAGTCAG
>JAIUJM010000542.1:0-14747 GCA_026262225.1 Inosperma sp. D86 | reverse complement strand
AACTCCACCGATTTATCGTAAGCAAAGCTCTATTATTCTATGACATCGAAAAACTTTGCAACCACAACGTTAGGTCTCGCCACTCTCGGATTTACAAGATACTCTCGATTGGATCAATGACGGAGCCCAACCACAATCTAAAGTACATGCGGACATTCAATACGGGGAAGGGGCCAAAAAGATAAAAAGAACAAATGTCAAAGAGACCGTGAGTGTGAAAGCTCCCGGCCGCGGCAAGGTAGAAGTATTTCGTGGTGCTGAGGATTTAACGCAGAAAGGAGGTTCTGTAGAATTAACGCTGGGTAGTGTTGAAGAGAGTGCTCGTTTGTGTGTGGACTGATTCTGATCATCGATTTAAAGAAGCCTTTTGTGGCCCTTTGACTTCGTTTGGTACGATCGACCGTGTATTGTTTTCTTGGAGCCTGTATCCAGTGACCTTCTGTTGTTTTCACTTCCTGCTCTACATAAAATGTGTCACCTTACTTGTCAAAAAGTTAAGATGTCTGACTTCGCTTTAAGAGAATGCAATTTAAACGACTCAAGGTTCCCAACTACTCTCCTGTAACCTGTTCTGCTTGGCATAGCGATTGACAACAAAGAGACATTGCTCGCAACCCTTGTTCAGGAAATCATAATTAGTGGATGAGCAGGCTGGGCATTACGTGGAGATTTCGTCATCATATAGATTCTTCACAAAGAACGTATATATTATTATATATATTGCACAAAGGAAGATGCTAAGTTACTATGAATAGAGTCCTTGTAACCTAACGGCGAAAGGCCTGCTTCCCTATCAGTTCAGAGTCGCCAGTCATGAGAATAGAATGTACAATAACTTGAGCGCCCGCAGCTTTGGAAGTTGAGCGCCCAGGTTTGTTGCATTTAGATTTAGGAGTGGGGAGAATGTTTTCATTGTTATCGTGGCTAGAATTATGGGATGCTAATTGACGGTTGCCAAGAAATGCGGTATTGTCCTTGTTGTTGCCTTGTTTCGTTCCAGGAATCCCATTCAGTGCCCACCCATTCTAGGTTATTGCGCTCACGCGTATGGTTCCTGTCAATTCCACAGACGTCAGAAAGTTGGGCATGTACAATTAACATTGCTCACCTTTACTAGGCAAGCAACCACGCCATCAGCAAATTTATTCAGTTGCTTCATAGTGTCAAGCGCTCGACGTTCTTGATTAGAGGCCGAGGGGTGACTATATATATATTCTCGAGTGAATAATGAGAGCCAACTGGTCGACAAGAATGAAGATTACACCGGCTGCGTCCAATTGAAAGGTGTCGACAACATTTGCGATGCTGACGCATTCAAGAACTGTAGTAGGACGTAAATTTCTTCATCATGAGACAGATGAATTGCGAAACGACTCACCAGAGTAATTGAGCTGTTACGTTCGGTAGGTGTCACTTAAGACAGGAATTTCCAAAATGAGTAACTAGAACTTGGTTCTCGTGCCAAGGTTTGTTGGTACATTTTGATTTGCATCAGTGGATGGCTCCAAATTCAATGATTGCACATCCAGAATGTGACACACTGGCAAAGTTGCGTGATCCACACCAACGTTATGGACCAAAAATGGGAAATTGTCGTTAAGTGGATTTGCTGGAAGGGCCGAAAAGTGGTTGAGAAGGGAGGGGAGGGTCAACAGGGTTGTTAGAGCGAGGTCTGGTTGAAAGGGTGGTTGTCGTAGGGCGGAGAAGTGCCACTTGCCTGTGCAGAAGGCCAGATGGCTTCAAGGAAGAACCATGAGGAGATGGTAAATGCGAAGGAGGGCGCAACAACATTGAGAATGTTGTTCGAATCAAGGCTTCGCCCTAGGTTTCTTGCCCGGTTGGCAGACTGGAAGCGACGAGATGGATGCCCTTCATGAGACCGTCTGAATTATGAGTTTCTTCCAAAGCGGTCGACGGCCTCTGCAATTTGCCTTTGAGTTGTTGCTTCGTGTTTCAACATTCGCGTGCTTCAGCATTCGCCAGTGAGCACCCGAGACTACTCCTTTTTCATCTGTAGACTGTCATGTCCTCGGCTCTGCCATCACCACACGTGTTCGCAATTTGCATGGAGGAATGGATAGTAACCCTTAGGGAGAGCGGTCGTTGTAGCCGTTACACTGCAAAAAATTTATTGAGAAAGACATTGACGATAAAGGAAAGGATATGTACGTTTTTGCGTTTATAGTCTAAGTACTCGGTAATGGCTGCCACTCAAGCGCTCATCGGTGTCGCGTTTAGGATTCTTGTCACGGTCCGGCTGTTGCCGATGACAGGTTCAATAACATGTACTTATTACTTTTATGGATCTGAATCGGTCGTGAGGACAGTAGTATTTATTGTATATGATGAAATACAAGGATTGAAATTTGCAAAAGGATAGAAAGATACGACTCTATGGCGGTACATGTACGTACCGTCACAATTGCAGTGCCCTTGCAGTGCCCACAATCCTGTCCAGAACCAGGTTGTTGTAGTATTACAGCCTTAAAAGGGTGAAAAGTGGGTGATGAGTGATGATAGTGTCGATCGAGTTTTTTTACAATAATACAATAGCATCTTGGTTACCGCCCCATGAGCGTACTGTATTTAAGGGTTCTATGTACGGTCTTAAGTTCTCCAAACTACTTTCCTCGATGATCTCTCAGCCTATTAGCTTGTTCTCCAACTTCTCCTATGCAACCAACGCACCCAGTGCGATGCAAATAGATATTGAATGCTCCTCTGACTGGTTCAGAAAAACCGAGAATGGTCCCCTCATCCTCAGTATAGTCCAGAACGCCACAAGAATTGCCGCTCTAAGCGAAGCGGCCGAGTGCGTCTTGCAGATCATCAATTCAGGACAGGTAAAGTATTAATGCAAATGCACCTTATTCCCGTAATAATTATTTACAGAAACGCAGGGATTATAAAGAACTGGCCAGATTTGCCGCCGATATTATTGTTGTCATGTACAGGTCTTATAGGGAAGCGAAGAAACAAGGGAAATACCTGGACCAAGAGTTCCAGGGTAGGATAATGGATACTGTGAAGTACACCCCGTTTTTTGACCATTTGCGATATGCCATTTCTCATGTTATACCTAGAGTTCTTGACTCAGTCAAGGCGCAGGCTTCTTCCTACCACGAAATGGACAATGAGACGATTCAACAATACCGCTATGAGCTGCTTCAAGAACATCATCGATTTGCCGTAAGTAAAGGTCTATTATTCTACGACATCGAAAAACTTTGCAATCACGATGTTAGGTCCCGTCACTTTCTGATTTGCAGGATGCTCTCCAGCCCCAGGTCAATGATAGACGCCTTAAACCCCAACCACAATACAGCTCACTCGTTGAATTTATGAAAGGGGCAGAAAACGTTAACAATAAAAATGTAGACGTGAACGTGAAGTTGGCAGGTCACGGCAAGGTAGAGGCCCTTTCTAATGTCAAGGGTTATACCCAGGAGGGAGGAAGTATAAATGTTGGGAATTTTTGAACAGAGTTTGTGGCTTTAGTTTTGTAGGATCAGCTGTATTGTGTGCTCAGGGCCTGTATACATGGACAATATTGATTTCATTCTCCTGCTCTACAATTTACATAAAATGCGGCTCCCGACTACTTTCCTGTTCTGCACGGCATTGCGATTTACGGCCCAGGGTCATTGCTCGTGAGCCTTGTCCAGGAGATTAGTGTGTAAGCCTGTGTATTACACGATGGAGAGTTCGTCCTCATATTGATCATTCTTCACAAAGACTACACAAAGAAGATGCGAGAATCCTTGTAACCCAAGTACAGCGAGAAGCCTGCTTTGGAACGCGAGTGATGGTCCTCAAGCGCTTCGCTATCGGTTCAGATCTAGAGTCGCCATCGTTAATTGTGGTTGTGAGAGTAGAGGGTATGTACATTAACTTGAGCGCCCGCAACTTTGGAAGTCGAGCTCCCAGCCTGGGTTTAGTCTTTAGACGTAATAGAAGTGTCGCCAAAGTGTCGCCATTCTTACAAGTGACAGGTTTGTCAGATGCTGACTGAAGGTTGTCAAGAAATGCGATATGGTCCTTGTCCTTGCCTTGTTTCATTCCAGGAATTCCTTTCGCCCCCATTCAAGATTAATATTGTCCTCACGGGTATGGGTCTTGTCAATTGCACAGCCGTTAGACAGGGGAGTAAGGACAATTGGCATTGCTCACCTTTAACCAAGCAACCACGCCATCAGAAAAGGAGGTTTTACTCAATTGTTTCACGATCGAGCTCGTCTTCTCGCTGACTCATATAGGTTCTTCACAAATACCGTATATATATTACACAAAGAAAGACGCGACTATGGATAGAGTCCTCGTAACCTAAGTACGGCGAGAAGCCTGCTTCGGAGGGCGAGTAATGGTCCTCAAGCGCTTCGCTATCGGCTCAGAGTCGTCATCGTGGGTTGTGGTCGTGAGAGAGGAGGGCACATTAACTTGAGCGCCCGCAGCTTTGGAAGTCGAGGTCCCAGGTGTCTTGCGTTTAGATTTAATAGTGGGAGTGCTGGAAAGCTTGCCATTCTTGGAAGTGCCAGGTTTGTCAGATGCCGACCGATGATTGCCAAGAAATGCAGTATTGTCAGATCTGTTGCCTTGTTTCATTCCAGGAATTCCTTTCGCCCACCATTCTAGATTATTATTGTCCTCACGTGTATGGCTCTTGTCAATTGCATAGCCATTAGAAAGTGGAGTAAGGGCAGTTGGCATTGCTTACCTTTAACCAAGCAACCACGCCATCAGAAAAGGAGGTTTTACTCAGTTGTTTCATGGTGTCCAGCGCTAGCCGTTCTTGATTAGCGACGGTTGGGTCTTCTCGCTGAATAAATATATGGTGAACCGTCAGAAGTCCAAACAATATTTTCTCGTTAAACATGGCATGGCTCAGATGATAATGCCATTTAACATTGATTATAATCGGCACATAGAACGTCCTCCATTCGTCAATTCCGACGTTATGGCATTCACTGTACAATCTGGATCAACATATAAGCTTCGGAAAATACAAGCTAAATAATACCGAGCAAACAAGGCATGTAAGAAAAATGCACTGATTGTTGCGTGGGAGACTGCTGAAATTGCGTCTTCCTTGAGAGGGTCGGCAGTGGAGTTGGCAAGTTGTGACATGCAAGAATAGAATTTTACTGCCCTTCTCGTCCGTCTATTGTAACGCGAGATTCGCTCGATGCCCAAGGGTGGGACGAGAGTGGCATCCTGGGCAGGATGAAGGGATGTAGAGAAGACTCCATATATTAGCCTATTCCAATCAATCGTTTTGACTATACCCTTCAATTTTCTCGCAATGTTACTAAATTTCTCATCAGCAGACCGAAGGATCTGAAAACACGTTCAGATAGAGCAATATAATTAGATTCAGAAATGCACCTTCTGTTGTCGGACTAACCATCTTATGAATAAACATATGATATCAACACTGTAGTCGTTCTCGCCTATAATCGATACACCTCCGCTGGCAATCCTGAGGACAAAATCGCTCAAGTCATTCATCGCAGCGTCCTCCTGGAGATCGCTACCGAAGTTGATGTCCGAGATAGTTGCTTGCTCATAAAACCCTTCTATGACTTGCTGGTAACCATAAGAATTTAACGAAAATCTTTGCATGTCGGATTTATCAATCAATACGTAACGATAGACGCTGGACGAGAAGACGTTGACACACCTGGGCACCTCTTTCAATACTTCTCTCCAATGAGCAGAAATAGCAGATATCCAACACTCCCGATAGTGAAAATGGAAGGATCCCGAACGACATTCAGTTTCTGCAAATGAACGGAAGCTGTCCAGGAGCTCCACCTTGTGTCCCAGAATGCTAAAACAGCTGTATTGATCCAGCATGTCAAGCGTTTCATGGAGAGGTGTTCCAAGTGTGTTCGAAATTACAGAGATGTGTGGACACAAATTAGGGTGCGTCAGAATGGTATAAATAATTTTGTGCAGGCGAGGTGAAAAAAAAATGGTTTTTCGCCACGCTTGATCCAACAAATCGTTGCATAAGGGGATATATTTTTTAAAAACTTCTCGATGGCGCAGCTGAAGGAAATGATCCCAGAAGGTTGTTAGTAAAGATCTCGGGGGAAACTCAAATACGATACCATGTCGAATACACTCAGGACAGTCAATATCGATTCAACGAATCGTTTTCCAGGTTTGTCAGGAATCAAAAACGCAGGTTGTGAGATCATTTTTAGGAACTGCAGAAGGCGGGGAAAGTGCGAAAAATCGATGCCAGCATGGTCATTGTTGATGTGATCGTCGCTGCCCGAATCGGCAGCTGCTAAACATGCGATTAATTTCAATGTCGTCCGGTGAAGGAGAGATCGTGCGCTGTGAAGCTCATTCAGCAGAGGAATAAAGACAAGCAAGACTCGTACCGCCCAGATAAGCCATCTGCGAGCAAAATATCAGCACGCTCCATGAGCCATACACGGACAGCATCGACATTGACATGGAAGCCTAGTGACCGTTCCTTGTCCAATAGAAAGTCAACAAAAGAAATATGCCGTACGCGAACATAGGGTGAGTAATAGCGCAGCTGAATTGCCGTGGAAATATCGGCAGGAATGTCGTCAAATTCATCTACATCCAACAATGAATTTAAGCCAAGAAGTGACAATATCACGTCCTCTTCGGCACAGTCAGAGATTTCAGCCAGGGTGGATGAGGTCAAGGTGTCTTCCCAAGCATGGAAATAAGCGCAGATGTCAAGAATAAGTTGTAATCTTCTTGGCTCAGGACACGCTTTCAGAATTCGAGTGTAGCTTTGGTCCATTGCCGCAAATGCCCTGCCACTTTCACGATGTCGTTGCTTAATGATGATTTTTAACTTGTTTGCTGGAGGCTCGGGACCCGACTCCACGAATTGAAGGACCGAGGTCGCAAAGAGATATTGGCCTGACGCCTTCCTGACAAGCTCCCAGAGATCATCGTTACCCGGCCATGGCTTCTCGACGGTGGACATAACATTCGAAAAACGATGACATATATCATCGAAACCATCCCGGAGGAATTCCATCATTTCAATTCGATTTCCGGAGCTGTTAATAACCTCTCCATCAAGTTCGAAATGCCTGGAGATCCGACATAGCGGTTGTTGGTGAAAGACCTCTGTTAGGTGGGATTCGGGCCGACTGGCGATGAGAAAACGGAGGGGACAGTGAGGTGACGAGACCGCTTTCACAATATGATCAAGGATGCGGAGTTGAGCTTTATAACTTGCAATGTGTTTGGCCTCCTCGGTGGATGGGTGCTCTGCGTCAGATAGGCCAGTGCACTCATCTAATCCATCGATGATGACCACTGGTTTGTTGGCAAGCGGAGGGGAACATCGATGGAACGGATCAAGCATGAGACATTGGAACTGGGTGTCTATATCTCTCCAAGGAAGCAAGAGGTCCTGAGTCATCGCTTGATTGATATGTTGCCGCATCATAGGAATGTTTAGCGCGGTCTGGTACGCGATAGTCGGGATTAGATACGTTGCCCTATCCTGCCCATCCTTCCCTCGACTGAAGAAAAAGCTGCCTGCATGGTCGATCAAACTCGAACCATGGAGCGACTCTACAATCTTGTGTATGACGGCGGTCTTCCCATGGCCAACTGGTGCGTGGAGCCAAAGTACATCATGTTCTGGATCAGGGTTTTTTATCCAGTCCATGATGGAGTTCAAGATCGTGTTGCGAGTTTTTGGGTGAACCCATTGATGTGGTTGGTGCTCAGACAATGTGTGCATGGCGTTGAACATTACATGCCTTTTAAGCTCGAGCAAACCTATAAGCAAATCGTGAATCGCGCTCAATTAATCGTCGAGATGAAGCACAAACCAGCTTCGCCAGAGGGAATAGAAGAAATATTTGGGTCATTGACTTGGTCGAGCGCTGATATCTGGGAGGACATACTCTTCTCAGCACTAAGCGGATAACAGGTCGACTGACTGCTTAGCGTGAGCGCTGAGTTGTGGGCTTCGGAATCGGAAAGTGCCGCGGACAAGAGCTTCCAAAATGGGGACCTCCGACCAAGTGTGACATGCATGTGACATTCCACTCGTCCACGAGATACCCTTGCTCCAATGCCCCATGGGCCAGCGCAACTGAGCCACACTGGATTGCATTACGTTTCGTACTAGATTGTGCTATCACTAACGTATAGATCATGACAGATATGCTTACACGACAATTTAAAATGCTACAGACTACCGTATTACTTGCATACACAAAATTCGAGTAATATAATAATGAAATTTTGAGTTCGTCCATTATTTAAACTAGAAAAAAGCAACTTTATCGGAAACACTAACACTCTCTTCCAAAGTGTTGTTGTAATGATTTCTTGTGCCACTTGTGACTTCAGTCATGCTCGGGGCTGGAGAAATGTCCTTCCACATAAATATCTCAAAGCCATGTCGCTTTGGTCCAACCTGGAACAAGGGAAGCTTCTCTGATCACAGGAGCTAGGGGCGTTGGGACAGATGAAGGACTTTCCATAGAATGTTCCTTTCCCGGAAGTCCCTCCTCCCACTGTTCCCATTCTAAATTGTTCTGACAGTATCCATGTTTCTTTCATTACACAGCTGTCAGAAACTACAACCGCAAATTACAATTTGGTATTACACACCTTTAGCCAAAAAACCACAGCCTCAGAAAAGGACGTTTGACTCAGGCGCTTCATGGTGTCAAGCGCAAGTCGCTCGTGATCAGAGACTTCAGGGTCTTTGCGACGACTAAATATATAATGGACCGTACAAATTGCGAAGAAAATTTTCTCGCTGGACGTTGCTTTGCTCAGATGATCCTTCCATCGCACACTGTCGATCAGGGTTGGGATACACGACTCCTGCCACTCGCTCTCCCCTATGAAACCGCGTTCACTTGAAATATAATGGGTAAGTCACAACAAGTTTATGCCATTAGAAGATAATAATACCGGGCGCACAAGGCATGTAAGAAAAATTCGCTGATCCTTGTATGCGAGATGGCTGAAATCATCTTGAGGTCTGCATTGGACTCGGCAAGTAGCAAAATATCGAGATAGAAATTTACTGCCTGTCTGGATATCTCCCTGCATTGGTCAATCCGCCTAATGTCAAAAGGGGGGATTGTCTGGCCGGGGAGAAAGCAGATCGAGAACACGTCAGATATCAGACGATTTAGATTGATCTTCTTGACTATAGCCTGTAATTTTCTGGCAATCATCTTGTGTTTCTCATCTGAATCTTGAAGGATCTGATGAAATAATGTTCAAGGTGAGCAAGATGATTTGAATTGGAAATGCACCTTCTGCTGTTGTCGGACTAGCCATCTTATGAATAAACACATGATACCAACATCATACTTGTGGTTGGTTGTAGTTGGTGCATCGACGATTCCCTGCACAAAGTCAATCAAGGCACCCATTGCAGCATTTTCAGCTAGATCAGAAACAAAATTAATATCCGAGACAGTTGATTTATTGTAAAACCCTTCAATGAGGTGCCGGTAAATATAAGAAGCTGGGGTAAATCTTAGCAAGGTAGGATTTATTAATGAATATGTAAAGATAAACGCTGTACAAAAGGACACCGACTCACCTGGGGCATTCTTTCAATAGTTCAGTCCAATGAACTAAGACTGCATGAATCCAACACTCCCGGTAAAACAAATAGAGAGTTCCAGAACGAGATTGACTCTCTGCAAACTGACGAAAGTCGTCGCGAAGCTTGACACAGTGTCCCAGAATGTGAAAACAGCTGTATCGATCCAGAATACCATATGTCTGAGGCAATGTTGTTTTGAGTACCTTCAGAATGCTAGCAATGCATGGGGACATGTTTGAGTCCGTCATTATTGTATGAAGGATCTGGCGGAAGCGAGATGAAGGACGAAGAATCTTCTGCCAGGCCTCATCTAATAGATCCTGAAGCATGGTATGAGGAGCCGAAAACGGGCTGGAAAGATATACTTAAATTAGCAACAATCTCAGAGAGTAATGTCAAACACTCTACCCCCTACGAAATATATCCTGGACAATATATATGGATTCAACAAAGCGTGTACCAGGTTGATCAGGAATTGTAAATTGGTTTGATAGGATCATTCTAAGGAAACGCTGAAAGTAGGGGAAATGAGGGACACAATCAAAAATATGCCTTTGGGCCCCAGCACCATCTTCGTGAAATATATCTGCGACTGCTAACGATGCGATCAATGTTGACGTGCTCTCATGAAGGAGAGATTGTTCACTGTGAATTAAAGTTCATTTAGCAGAGGAAAGAACAGGACAAACTCAAAGAGTCATACCCGAACAAGCCATTCTCAAGCAATGTATCAGCGCGTTTCATAAGCCACTGACGGACAGCTTTATCGTCAACATAGAACCCTTGTGCTCGTTCCTTGTCCAATAGAAATTCAACAAAAGCGATATGCCGAATACGAACGTAAGGGGAGTAATAGCGCAGGCAAGTTTCCCGGGAAATGTTTTCAGTGTCGTTGTATTCATCTACGTCAAGCAGTGCATTTAACCCATCAAAAGATATCATCAGGTCCTCCACTGCATAGCCTGAGAATTCGGCAAAGGTAGATAGTGGCAAGCAAAGTTTCCAGTGGTGTAAAGAAGCGCAGATGTCAAGAATGCACTGCAAATGCATTCTATGACCAGGACAGCGCATCAGGATTTGAGTGTAGAGTTCATCTATAACCGAAAATGGGTTACTTGTATGATATCCTTGCCTCAGCACGATATCCAGCCGGGCTACCGGATTAGCAGAACGGTACCCAACAAAGTCAAGGACTGTTGTTGCAAAGAGATATTGGCCTGGCGCCTTCCTGATGAGTTCCAAGAGGACGTCGTTATTTGGCCATGGCTTTTTGATCCTGGCCATATTACGATGGTTACATATTTTATCAAAGCCATCGCGCAAGAAGTCCATCATTTCGTTTTCAGCTTCGTCAAGTTCGATATGGCGAGAGATCCGGCATAGCGGCTGTTGGTTGAAGACCTCCTTTAGGTGTGAATCAGGCCGACTAGCAATCAGAAAACGGAGGGGGCAATGGGAGGACTCAACCGCTTTGATAATAGCGTCAAGGATGGAGAATTGAGCTTTATAGCTTGCAATATGCTTTGCCTCCTTGTTAGATGGGCGCTCCGCCTCAGATAGGCCAGTGCACTCATCTAATCCATCTATGATGACCACCAGTTTATGGCCAAGGGGTGGCGAACATCGATGAAAAGGATCAAGTATCAAACGTTGGAGTTGGGTGTCAATATCCCTAAAAGGGAGCAAGAAATCGTCGACCATCGCTTGGTTGATATGTCGCCCTATGGCAGGAAATCTTTGCGCAATCTGGTAGGCAATAGTCGGGATTAGATACTCTGCCTTATCCTTCCGAGTTTCCCCTCGACTGAAGAAAAAGCTGCCTGCCAAGCTGCCAGTGTCCTGAACGGACAATTTTGCAATCTCCTCCATGACGGCCGTCTTCCCATGGCCAAATGGTGCATGAAGCCAAAGTACATCGTGTCCTGGATTAGGATCCTTTATCCAGTTCATAATTAAACCCAAGATCGACTTGCGAGTCATTGGATGAATCATTGAAACATGCCGCCTGGCATTAAACTGTACATATTTTTGAAGTTCCAACAGGCCTGAATATTCTTGGCAGCTGATTCAAAGCTTGATCGGATGATCATCAGTATGGAAAACACACCAGTTCCAGAATTGATGGTGATAGGACAGTTTGATAGCGTGGCGTTATGCGCCTGTTCAAGTACTGAAATCTGAGTATGCATATATATGACTTTCTGGGTATAGACGTCTAGACAGAGAGATGGAGTGTGTCGAGCTACCTCACTGAGCGCCCGTTTAAAAATCATAGCATATGACGGTACCGGTACAAAGACTATTGTCATCATCACACTACTCCAAGCCCATTATGACACATAGCAACAGATGTTAATATAGCGAGGCATTGAATAGTATGGAGTTAATGTTATTGTAACGTTTGTAGATTTTCGTGAATGTCCCATACAATAATCAGATCTCGTAAACATGGCATGTCAATATATTGTTTTTATGAATAACCCCTAGGTATTGGACAACAAGCCCTAGATGGCTCGTTTGAAATTATCCCTTCCGCCTGTACATTGGGTGGTGTAGAACTTGAACACAAATTCAAATTTCAAAGTACGGGGCTGACATAAACTCAACGGTGGTCGAATCCTTTACTAGTACATAAATTTTGCTCCCATTAAATTTATAATTTACAAATGCGGAGGGAGCTTTTGGAGTCGATTAAGCGCTACCTTGAAACAACTTACGGCCATGCTTTGTTGATCCTGTCCGACTTCCGTCCCCAAATATGGATCTGTTTGTAAAACTTATTTTATTGTTCCTCTGTTTCCTTGACCATTTATGAAACCTGTGCAATCGCCGTGTCACGGTTGTCTATTATAAAAAGATTGCTCTTGTTTTTTTTACCCAGTACGACTCTCAGTCTTCCTCCGGATTAGATTTTGTGACTTTGTCGGCTGTGTGGACCTGTGGCGGTTGACATTGAAGTCCTCGACCAATCGTTAAATGTAGACAAGAACTGGCCAGGAATTGCAGGACCTGTAACACGAGATGGCCTGGTTCAAAATGACATAAGCATAGCCTATAGTTAACCAACCCTACATGAACTGCGAGATGGAAAGAATACTGATGTAGATACAGCTGTCAGAAGTTGTCCGCGTTGATCAAAAGTGTCCGGAAACGAATCATCCAACTACGGCTCGTTCGCCAGCTCAAGCCTCCATTCCTCTCTACTCTTTGAAGCATATTCAGCCACCGCGTCTGCTGCCGCAAGTGCAAAGGTTCCATCATCATCATCTAAGATGGTTAGGGTTAGAAACTTTGATATGTGAATGTTTGAAACGCACAATACTTCAAAGATGCTTGTATCTCTAATGGATTATCCAAATCAGGTTCCAACAGCAATCCATAAATGAGCGAGAATATTTCCTTCAGAGTGATATCGGATGACCACAAACGACCTAGTTCCGCGACGCAGACCTAAATATGAAAGACTCAGATGTCCATCCACTGCATCAGCCAAGACAAGTCACCTTTCCCTGTTTTGAGACCTTGATATTTGAAAGTGAGCATAAATATACTACCACACACACAGCCGCGTCACTCACATTTGGATGCAGAATAAAGGTGACAAATCTAATCTCTGGGGGTTCACGCGGATAGGTTGGAGGAATGTCGCATGTAAGAAGAAAGGTTCCATTGCGATATGGGCACTTGGTTTCGTCCTTTGGTGCCTTGAGAACATGAGTAGTATCAATTACTTCATACTGACATCACGACACATACTTCGAGAATGATCTTGAGGAAAGACATATCACTGTCGTTTACATAAAGATCGATTTGTGGGTGTGGATCCGCTGTGAGCGCCTTCAACTGAGGGGAAATCAGCAAGCAAGAAAATGGGGTTACAGAGTAGCAACTACTGACCTCTCGCATTATCCTCTTAATGCGACCATCATCACTGGTAGGATTGGCAGAGGTCAACTTGGCTACAGGTTTGACGCTCTGCTGAAGTTTCACATGGGGAGCTCGATTCGGAAACTGGGAGATAGTGACAATGTCCACTGGAAAGTCTATAGTGTTTCCATATCGAAGCAACCCGATGTCATAGAGCACAGGGGGTTTCGGAAGCCTTGGAGGGCGTTCAGCTGAGGATAACATCGTTTCCAGATCCTGACAGGTGCCCATGAATTTAAAACGAATGGCCCATATAGAAGCCCGTACAAAGATGCTCAACGCGTCGCTGAGAGAAGTTTGAGGGCAGAAACGATATCCACCTATAACATTCTGGTCACATCATGAAAATGCTGAAACCGAGAACACTTCGCACCGGTAGCGACAGAAATTGCATGCAGCTTGTTGTCCGACCTCTGACCAACTTGAACAGAATCCACAATGATACTGTTCCTTTGCAAAGAGAGACACACATCTCTAGCTGATGCCTCGGAGCCTGTGTCGGCACCGTCCGTCACAATGATAATTCGCTTACGAAGTTGAGGCAGATCGCTCCGGTAGCTCATCAATATTCTTCGGGCGGTATCGAGAGCGTCGTACACAACCGTATTGCCCCCTGCAAACACCCTGTCAAGCCGTTGTCGGAAGCTCTCAAAGATGGGTGTAAGTTCCTGCTCGATAGTGGCCTTGTCCGAGACTGTCAATAAAGCATAAGAGGCGACTGTAGGAAAGAGGCTGTCAGCAATGATGCTTACAAGTCACAAGTCCAAGAACTAAAGATACTGAGGTATCGAAAGAGCTCTAAGCACGCAAGTTCCAAAATTCAGTCACAAATCACAACCGAACACCGAACAGATACCGACCGCACGATTGATGAACACATTGAACAACTCCTTCAAAACATCCAAACGATTAAGGTACCGACTAGTCTCTCGTTGTCTTTGCGCCCCGTCCGAATGCCATATCCAACCTTCACAATCAAATTCGTAAGTGGAACTATACCCATAAGAGCTCAGAGGGTTTGCGTTTTTCACGATCGTTCCTCTCATGACACCATCCCCAGCAGGTTTGAGGCCATGCCTGGACACGATTCCGTCATTCAAGCACAGGGTAACAAGTCGGGAAACGTACCACAGTTGCAGGTCCGACATACTTCCAAACAGGGTTGGTTCAAGATAGCTCATCAACGCAAGGACAGGCGCATCCTGCGGTAGCAAAACCCTCTGCTTAGCATCCT
>JAIUJM010000541.1:0-14775 GCA_026262225.1 Inosperma sp. D86 | reverse complement strand
ATTCTAATCACCTTAGGTTTTACCATGCAAGTCCTGGCAAGACACAACGGCCAGGCCCAACAATTTAGACGGTACGCCCTTTTGGTTGTGTCTTCTCTAATCAGATGTTAACGCATTCTTTCAAGGTGGAAGAATTGGGCTGGCAAACCATGATAGCACTCTGATCTTATCTGGCATCCACGCAATTCTACACCGATCTTCAAACTAACCAAAACCTCGATGTGATAGCTTCTCTCGTGTAGTGAATGTAGTAAACCTTGTGAAGGTCAGCCGAGCAGCTGCTAGACGGAACCTTGAAAACAAAGAAGGTTCTCTGGGATAAGTTCATTAAGTACCAGACGCCGACCCGGAGAAAGCGGATACGATACCAATGAACGATTTCTAAGCACTCTCACACTCAAAGTCGCCTTTCATTTCCGTCTGTATGATCGTTTCGAGCCGTGACTACATCTATGGAAATAAAACGTAGCCGTGGAAAAAAAAGGTATGTAAAAAAGGACCAGAAAAAAGGATAAAAATAAAAAAGCCGGTTTTTTTTAGTAATAATTACTTTTGGACTGGATGTCCTGGTACACAATCCTTCTCGGCGTCTTTTTCACTCTCTTCACGACCTTTTGGTGCTGCATCCGACCAGATTTTCCCTCACCTCATGATTCAAAGCTACGAATCCTATCAACGAAATTCAATATCATATTTTGGGTGTTGATATTCCCAGAAGGCGTCCTCTTTTGGTCTATTAGGCAGTGGTTCGAGGCTGGAAATATCCCAAAGCATATTTTACAAAGTTCGGACTGATTCAAGTGCCCTGTATCATCTCACAGACTAATTATCTCATAGCTCATAGTTGGACACGACGCCATGGGTTATTCTTCCTCATGGGAGGCTTTATCCTCTGCCACAAGGACGGCAAACCGTTCAAAACACTCTCACTTCGCCATTTCGAAGACCTTGTCCGACAAAAAGTCATTGACCCCCCACTCCTGACATCCTTTGAGATCCAAGAACGAAGTAACCTCCATCCCATCTTCGCTCTTCTCGCATTCCTACAAGGCGCCTGGTTTCTTGCTCAATGCATTTATCGCCTCAATTACTCAAATTCAACCGGCCAGGGTTTGCCAATTATCACCCAATTGGAAGCAATAACAGCTGTTCTCGTCATCATCAGTTGGTGCATATTCTTTTTCGCATGGAAAAAGCCTTTGGATCCGCAGTGCCCGATTTTAATCAAGCCCAACCTCCAACCCTCAACGCTCAACAACCGCAACATAGGATACCGATACGTATACGAATGGGAACAAAACCGATCTCAAGTGTCCGAACGCAGATTCCAATTGGAACGGCCCAACCCGAGATCGTCCTCTGTCTTCAAGGTCACACCCAGCTTTCTCACCTCCATCGCAATTTGGCCATTCCGAAGCGTCTTAAATGATATAATTCGACTCTTCCCGCCAATCTATTCGCTAACCGAATTCCCCGACGACACCCTGAAAATACCTTTATTCTATGTGGAAATCACATCGCTCTCGATCAGGTCGGTTCCTCTCGCCGCCATTCTAAGCATGGGTACAAGTGTTGTCAGCTTCCTGTTTATCCTACGCTCTGATGCCGCCTCTTACTACCCTTCTCCAACCGTTTACCTCGTATGGCGCATCGCCTCAATAACAACGACCTCCATCAGCGGATTCATATTGTGCCTCGTAGCCTTACTCCAAGTCTTCGATTTCTTACAATCTTTCATTGATCCCGGTAAAACAGCATGGATCAATTGTCTGGACCAACTCTTCTCTGGTTGCTTTGCCATTTTTTTGGTTACACTCGTTGTCGGGATTGTACCCTTTCTTGTCGCTCGTGTTGTGCTTCTTGTGGCTTCACTTGTTTGTCTCAAGTCAGTATCTGGAGACGCGTTTGTAGGTCAACGGTCATGGACAGATTATATCCCCCATTTTCCTTGATGTGGCGTTACGTGTACTGCCTACCTTTATAGAGCAAGTATAGATTGGGCATTTACAAATTGTGGTAATGTGCCTACACAAAACGTTGAGGAACGACGGGAGTGACAGTTGACCCTTCTTTCCGAGTTGATCGTGAAGATGTGATGATGCCCATACCCTCCATGACCGATTGAAGGTTTTGGAAAATACGGAAACGTCCTCCTTGGGCGCTGCTAGTCGGCCACCTTGCTATTTCTCGACATCAGAGCACCACCGTTTGACCGATGGTTAGTGTACGTACCTCACCAACATCATGATTCGTCGATTTACTTTGTAGTTCAAGTTAGAATTTTGGAATTCCATGTCACCACTCTTCGAGATCTGCTGCTGACTTCAATTTATGTAACGAAAGCTAGTAGCGGAATCCATAACTAGTGGTATACCCAGTTGGCGGATTACAATCCTGAAGGATTCCTGCACGGCCAGCTGGTCGACTCCCACCACATCCACTAATGATCCCAGAACGGTCTGTGTTCTTCTTTTTGAAGGAGAAAAGCGGCTCCCGTGTGTCGATTTGTTCGAGCTCAGCGTCTTCAAAGGTATCCGGACTTGGTGAACGGGGTTGGACGGCGCCATGGTTGTGGAGCTCGAGATCATTCCTCGCTACGGCCCTTTTTGATTTTCACCGATGAGGAATTTGAGATTTTGATTCGAATAAAGTGTAGAAAGAAGGCTTACGGTCCAGTGCTATCTTGGGATGATGGTGTAACACGGGTAGTGACCCTTGTGGGTGCAGCTAGTACTTGTGTACCTCCGGCAAGAGTGATTGTCAAGAAGACTAAAGCAAAGAGATTCATCTGCATGGTTGAATACGTGAGACCAGCTCAGTAAGGAAACCCTATGTGATCCAGTGAGTATTTATACGTGTAACTGTCTCCGACTCGTTCCCCGAATCCGAGTCGAACTTTAGGTGTCTCCAGCGCAAGGTTCAGACTCCAGAGTGTTGGTATTTTGAGTCAACCGAATTTTTTGCAACCTGTCCCGTGCAGTGAGATCCGGGGCACTTGTTACCACGATGAAACCCGTCGTAACCCGCGTACATCTACCTTGGGGAAGAATCAAACTTACTACAGTAGGAGAGTGTCACGGTGTCCATGTGGATCATGAATTCTAGATGGTTATCGACAATTTGAATCATAGTAGCAGACTGTGCAAGCCCGCAGTGTAAGGAGGCTGCTCAATTCGTCAGAGGTCTTCTTAGGTTCGCTTGCTAAACTCGTTCGAGCACAAAACTGTCAAGACAAATTTGGACATCAGAGGAAACAAATTGGGAAGGTTGCTCCTGCAACAATGTCCTCGTCGCTCCCCCCCAAGGCTTTTCTAAGAATCCGTGGCCGTCACTAATTATTTGCATTGGCGGCCTTCCTAATTCGTTTCCTCTGATGTCCAAATTTGTTCCAGAAAGGACACAACATACCTTCGGGTTGAGAGTACTTCTGGTCACATCGTATTAAGTCCGCCATAACTGAGATATGTCTGCGACATACTCGTCTTTATTATTCGGGGCACGAAGCCCTGAGTTGGTAGCGCTTCTGGCTGTGGGCCCCCTGTCAGATCGGCCAGGAGACGGTCCAAACTAGTCCAAACTGCAGAATCCATCAACGTCCCAATGTAAACAAGCAGAGTTGATGGGTAGACACTTTCCATTTATAGTGATAAAGTGCGGTACCCTCGCTTTTCCTTGTAGATCGCTGTACTGATGGATTGTCGTCCACTCGGAACCGTCACCAACTTCGAAGTCACCGATCATGATCAGAACATTGTCGTCGAGCTCAATATGTCTTGCCAAACATCTAAGTAATAATAGACAGCGGTGGATGGTCCTCCTACGCTACCACGTCCGCTGGAGTCTCTTCTATTCTAAATACATAACATATCCCATCATCACCCGCACTGGCTACCACCTCACCACCCACACCAAGCGCCGCACCGAGTACTGGTCCGATATGACCTGTATGTGTCCTGATCAGTGTTCCACTACGTGCGTCCCATGTCTTCAGTGTCTTGTCCGCAGATGCGGAAATAAGAAGGTGAGATTTTGGAGGTGAAAGGGCGAGTAAGGTGGTTATGGCGTCCTAAACACATTGTAATTAATTATTTTTGCTAAAAAATGGACAATGATAGAAACGCAAACCTCATGTTCTAGCATCGCTCGCAACGTCATCGTTCCTAAATCCCAGATACAAGCCCTCCCATCCGTTGCACCTGTAACTACAACCCCTTGTCCGCTTGATACTCCGGCTAGATCAACAAAGGTGATGGCTTCCACACTTTCACCATCCTTGTGCCCCTTTAATGCTCCTACGATCTCTCCTTTCGCAAGATTTACCACCCTCACGCCGCCAGCTGCACCACCTACAACCGCAAGCGTCCCTGTGGGGTTGACCCCGAGAGATGTTATCCCATCGAGGTTGAATCGTGCGTCGGTATGGGTTAGTTTGAAGATCGGCGTTGTATTACGTGGATCCCAGAGGATCAGGGTATTATCCTGGTCTGCCGAGACGATTTTTTTACCTTGAAAAGAGCGAGTTAGAATCTGATCAGAGAAATTTGACATAACTAAAAGGGCATACCATCTGGAGTAAATTCACCACAATTCACGGGGCCGTTGTGTCCTGCAAAGACTTGCATTGTGGAACCTGAAGGAACTTTCGGGGTGATAAGAATATGACAACGAAGCGAGAGAAAAATCTTTACATTGCCACAACCAAAGAGTCGAGTCGTTAGAACCGGCTAGGAGGACTGGGCCTTTCGGGTGCCATCTGAGGAACTGATCGGTTGTCAATCAACCTCAAGCATTTCAAAGTAAGAAAGATAACAAACCATAACTTCATCTGGCCCACTAACTTCTGTCAAAAATTCCCAGATAGACCAATCACTCTTGCCGATCCTTCTCCAAACTCTGACCTTTCCATCCATACCACCTGTAGCAGCCATCTCGCCGTCCGCACTCCATGCAGTGCACGTCACACTATCTGTATGGCCTGTAAGTTTTACAGCAACAGAGCCATCACGGAGACTCCAAATGTAGGCTAGATCGTCTTCGCCGCCTGACAGAGCAAGCGGTTGGCTTGGGTGACAAGAAATGGAAAAGACGGAGGCGGAGTGTGTGCTAAAATTGGCAAGAGAAGTATTGGGTATGGTTGTAGATGAAGAACTTTCGCCAAGTTCGGGTACTGTGTCCGCAGTTTCGTCCTCATCGTCTTCGTCCATGGGTGCGTCTCCTTCATCAGCTAGGAGAATTTCCTGGACGATATCGTCTTGGGAGATGTATTGAGGTTCCCCACCTGCATCCAGTTCAAATTCTATTTCTTCGCCTTCCAATTCGATGTCTTCTTCTTTCCCTTTCATTTTTTCTTGGGCCATTTATCTTGGATTACGCGTATAAGTGAGTATGAGAGTGCTTAGAAATCGTTCGGAGGATAAGGTCTGACAAACGGTCCGCTTTTCCGGTGTCTAAATTTAGTACTTAATGAAAGGTTGCTGAACTTATCTCAAGTACTGAGTATTTCGACTGGATGTCCTGGCGCACAATCCTTCTCGGGACTTTTTTTACCCTTTTTACAAGCCTTTGGTGCTGTATCCGCCCAGATTTTTCATCTCCCCGTCATTCAAAGCTACGAATCCTAGCAGCGAAACTTAACATCGTTTTTTGGGTCCTGATATTCCCAGAAGGCGTCCTCTACTGGTCTATGAGACAGTGGTTTGAGGCTGGAAGTATCCCAAAGCATATTTTTAAGGGTTCGGACTTGATTCAGAACGTCTTTCATCAACTCAGGCTAATTGTATATCCGTAGATCGTGGTTGGACACGTCGCCATGGCTTATTTTTCCTCATGGGCGGTTTTATCCTCTGTGACAAGGACGGCCGACCGCTTAAAACACTCTCGCTTCGCCACTTATGGCGTCTCGCCCAACAAAAACTCATTGATTTTCCACTCCTAACATCCTTCGAGATTCAAGAACAAAGTAACCTCCATGCTGTCTTCGTTCTTCTCGCATTCCTGCAAGGAACCTGGTTTCTCGCTCAATCCCTCTCTCGCCTCACAAAATCAAGTGCAACCAGCCAGGGTTTGCCTGTCATCACGCAATTCGAGGCAATAGCAGCCGTTCTCGTTATCGCCAATTGGTCCATATTCATTTTCGCTTGGAAAAAGCCTTTGGATCCACAGCTCCCGATCCTAATCAAGGCCAACCTCCGATTCTACAATCGCAGCATGATTGGATATCAACACACATACGAGTCCGAGTTGGAGCAAAGCCGGTCCCAAATTACCGAACGAAGATTCCGATTTGAACGACCCCGATCGGAGTTCAGGCCTATCTTCAAGGTCACCCCTAGCTTTCTCGTTTCTACCGCCATCTGGCCATTCCAAAGTATCTTCAACGATATAATGCGATTCTTCCCACCAAAACTCTACTTTCATGCTCCACCCGAATTCCCAGACGGCACCTTGAAAATACCATTATTCTATGTGGACAACACGATGTCCTGGAACATACCGCTCCTACCTGTCGTTATCCTAAGCATGGTCACAAGTATTGCCAGCTTCCTCTTCGTCCTACGCTCTGACGCAGCCTCTTACTTCCCTTCTTGGCGTGCCCAACTCGTATGGCACATCGCCTCAATAACAACGACCTCCATCAGCGCATTCTTATTTTGCCTCCTAATCCTCAAGCATTTTTTCGATTTCTTAGCATCTCTCTTCGATTCTAACAACTCGATCTGGAACAATCGTCTGGAGAACCTCTCCGATTGGTTTTTCATGACTTTTTGTTGTACGATCGTTGGTGTGCTTGCACCGTTTCTTCTCGCTCGCCTTTTGCTCCTTGTCACTTCAGTTGTTTGTCTGAAGTCAACACCAGCTGAAGTTTTTGTGGCGAGACGGTCATGGGCAGATTATATCCCCCACTTGTCTTGATGTTATTTCATGCGCGGTATGTGTTTCTATAAATCCTAGAGCAAGCATAAAGTGGACTCACGTATACAGATTAGCCTTGGTGGTAACTTACAAGTTACAACTTCCGGTGGTGACAATAGAAAAGCGGGTCGCACATCCCAGGCCTAGCAGTGCAAGGTCTCTCACGATCACTTGCTGCTTGGAATCATCCAATATTGTGGCGATACCTAAATTTTGCGATGGCGCAAATGGGACGAACGTTATAGATGGGCGACGCTGGTACTTCTATTCCACCTCCGTTTCAGAGGTGACGTCGAACTATGTAGGCTTCTGTGTCATAGATCACCCCGAGCAGTAATTCAATATCTTCAGGCCAAGATGGGCAATTCGTGCACATAGTCGCGACGCGTTCCAACAGTTGTCTCTTTTGCTCTCTAATAATCTAATTTAATTAATCTTTTATCCTCTGGAACACCCCTTTGCATCCATGTCCACCAACGCAACACAGAGCTGAATGCCACGGGCCGAAAATATTCTCTGACAAGAAATCTCGCAATGGATGTGATGATGTTCGACTCGGGGATACCCGAACGCACTTTGATCCAGACATAACGAACATCATTTGGTAACAGGACTCACAAATCTATTTACCAGGATGTTGAGTAATGGGCGGCTATATAAACAGGACCACCATTGAACGTAATTTGACACGGAAAATAGGTACAATCGCTTTGCAATTTTGAATTAGATAGACGGGAAATAGTATACCCAAAGTATACCCTGGTTCAATATATATTCAAACTTTGACAGGAGTGGGTCATTGCGAGCAATAGGTACTATTGCTCATTACTAATCAGTGACGTGCATGGCTGGAGTTTGCAGGATAACTATAAGTATGACCATGAACAGCCTTATCAGATTTAAATGCGGGTGTAGTCTTCCCCGACTCCGATAACGTTGATGACAAATCGATCAACTTTCAATGTTGATCATCAACGTTCAATTGTATATTATGGGTGCAGTAGTCTAATGCCCTTCGAGCAAGGTGGTTTTCCGTTCTTCCTTGGCGCACGTTAACGCGTCGCCTCCCCAATTCTGTCCGTTTCTCAAAGGATGGATGTTTCGGCTATCTTTGACACTACAGCCCCACTTGACGATTCGTATGACCGAAGTTTCCGATGATGATCCCTGAGAGATGCTGACTATCTCATCTTAGGATTGGTGCCATATTTATCGGATTGCTGGTTGGCGCGGTTCTATACGGTTTTTGTCTACTTCAAGCTTTCCTATACTTCCAGCGTGTGTTCCTCCTTCAGGTTTCTGTGCCTAGAAACGACACTCAATATATTTCCAGACTACTATGAAAAAGATTCGTGGTACATCAAGACAAGTGTGAGTTGTGTACCACTATGTTCGGTCTGAATAATGGAAAAGTGTTTGCAGGTTATAACTCTTATTGCCTTCGATACGATACACCTGTCCCTCATTACGAGTATTGGTGAGTTATAGTTCGCCCACCCAAAATTGCCTCAGTCCATAACAGATGTTCGACCTCAAGTCTATCACTACGTCATCACAAACTATCAGTGCGATACTACCGACCATATTCGATTATGTTACTGATGTTATCGTACAGTGACCCGAACAAACTCCAATACATCACTTGGTAAGCTGTCAAATACCTATGGTAAACTCACAGTAAACGAAGATTTAAATATCTCAGGGCCGTAGGGGTAAGAACAACGTAATCTAACTTCCGATTTCGCTACATTAACCACGAAATAGATGCAAGCCTTGTTTGTGGTATGCTTCATTCAATGCAATCGAATATGCATCTGTTAAATTGTCAACAGTCTGCTAACAGCGTCATCGTCCAAGTGTGAGCGGTAATCTTTACCTGGGTGCATTTTTCTCACTCAATCTTCAGATATTACATATATCGGGCATGGCGATGTAAGCTGAAGTTCATCCTACTCCCTGCAGTCCAGGTCGTTGATCGTTTCTAGTAAGCAAAGGTTACTTCACTTTTTTTTGTGCTTTCCTCCTCCTTCTAGTCTGTGGCTATATCGGTAAGTTTAAAAGTTGTTAGCTTATTAAATTCTACGCTGATGACCATCGGAAAGCGGCTTCCTTCTGTAAGTCACTCCATTTTTGTCTTTCGGAATCTTACTTATCTATTTCCTAGCTTGGGTCATCTTAACGTGAGATATAGTATTTTTATTGGACAAATTCATGCGTTAAAAGAGTGTCAGAATGAAAATGCAGAAATGGAACGAGATGTTGAGCATCTCAGTACGTTTTCCCATGCTCCATGCGGGCTTTATTTCAGATCTTAAAATCGAATTCAAGGCCGTGTCTATCACACTCCTCGCTCTCTCGTGTTCAGTCGATGTACTTATTGCTGGAAGCCTCTGCATTCTCCTTCGCCGTGCAAGAACTGGTTTCAAACGGTACGATTGACTTTGTTCACCATCTTTATATTGAACAACTCCCCTGCAGCATGGATACAATACTCAACAGGCTTGTTCGTCCGTGTTTTCCAGGTATATGTGTTGCATTTATTTACACTTTTACACCCAGATCCTTTTTGTCATTAGCACAGGACTGTTCGTATTTTATTTGCTTTTGCCATTTTATGACTACTCATCTTGATTTAGGCTCACTGCGTAAGTTCTCTCGCTGAGATACAGACAAGTTTGGAGGTGTCAAATGTGCACATTTCAGAATCTTCGCCGTTTTGGCATTGGTTTTTGTAAGGACTCTAGGCATCTGTACGACTATTATTCTTAACAAGTCCATCAGCTCCTTTCGAGTCCTTACAGCTTGATACATGGAGGTTTCTATTTTTGCATTGGTCGTCGTGAGTGACGTTTCTTTTCGAAGTCTGCAATGCTAAACGTAAACCGACATAGTCTATACCAATTCTTTCCTCGCAACACTCAACGCGAGAGCAGCAATCGGCCGATCCAATGGAACTGAACCCAATCAGAGCGTCTCACGTCGTGGAACAAGGGGAAGCAAGCTAGGGAATATCAACATTCAGGTTCAACAGGTCAATGAAATCGTGCATGACGAAGAACAAACAGTAAGTACTGTTGAGACTGGCTAAGCCTTCACTCTGACATCAAGGCAACGAAACTGATACGTTTGTAGGTGGCAATGCCGGTGAATGGTCTCGATACCGACAGTGATGACGACCGTTTGACTCAGAAGGGACACGTCCTCAATGACTGACCATTTAGCATATGATAACGACATAACATATTGTCTGGAGACACACTCTGGTTGTCTGCAAGTTATCCTGAAAACGACAAACTGCGAATCAAATTACTAGTACATAGCAGGCCCCGATTTCATAATTTATCGTTTCGTTCTGGAATATTATTGGAAGTGTATTGAGTTTGAGGGCTAGGAACGGCTTGATTTATACCACACAACCACCTATGGTACGCAACCATCAGTCCACGAGAGATTTTCCTGGCCCGGACCTGTGAGATGGTGACCAAGCAAGAAGTTCACCAGTGCACCGGAAGACGTTGATACCATCAATGCGATCCTAAAATGCAATGGGGAGAAGGGGCAAAGCGGAATTAGAATGAGCACTTGCAGAGTCCAAACTTGTGACAGCGACAGGTAGAGGAAATATGGCTGAAGCATCGCTTCCATTCATAAAAGTGATTCAGGGTTCCATCTTGCAACTCGGCTGGCCTGAAATCGCTTTACCACACTCAGGCCGTCGGCTGGGTTAACTGGTTCGGCGTTCGTTTGTTGGTTCACATGTCACCTACTTAATTTAGCATTCCTTTTCCTTTCGGGGGCATCTAAAGTCCGCTCGAAAGCAAATTGTGGGTTCTGCTGTGGGAAGTATGACTGATTGGAGCCATTGCCTCCGATACTTCAGGAAGGACAGTGCTATAAATTGTGGGCATATTTGAAGCTTTAGGCAAGCTTTAGGAGTAGAATTAATAATCTCAACATCTGATTAATTCAGATGAATAGTTGAAAATAAATTTGGTATTATGACTATTAGAACTTCAAAGTCTTGAGTATATAAGTTACAATCAGAGCTTGTATTCTACTGTGTAAGGCAGAGAATACGAAGTTCAATTAGTCGCTGGGAACGATTACATAATGAGCCGAAAATCACTTAATTTAACATTTCCTCTTTCAGCCATAGTTGACATGTGACCTAACTCGTAGTGAGGCTGGTTTTCAACTGGTTCAGGAGCCTGCTAGAACATGACTTCATGGTTGCAACCAATAGGTAATTTTCAAACTCAGTATCCAGCTGCTATCCGCAGCGGACAGCCTTATTGAGCCCAATATGCTCCCGACAGTTCTCCATGTGCCCCGAGTTAAAATGGCCGGCTTGCCGTGACTCATCACCATTACATCTTCATTTGTGGCCATGATCAGAAAAGGTCATGGTAGCAATATGGAAGCTCAGCTTGTCGCTTACGATGATACCAAGACCAAAACAAGGTGGTGATTCAATGGGTGGCTATGGACTAAATTGACACCATGTAGGAGATATTCGACGTAAGTCACCTGCTCTAGTTTGGCGATGGAAAACTCAAAATACCCTGGTTTCTTGACCTATTCAAATTTGACAGTGGTTGGTCATTCTTATTAGCAATGGATAGTATTGCTCGTGACTAATAAACGACAATACGAAGAGCCGTGATTCAAATATGTTTTGAATTTGGTTTTCCTTGTTCCTGTCGCACATCAACCTCCCTCAAACGATGGCTGATCCTGCTGTCTTCAATACCAGCGTCCCACTTGATGACTCGTATGCACAAAGTCTTCAATGAGAATTCTTCACATACTCTAACATTGTCGTCCTAGGATTGGGGCTCTCTTTGTGGGGTTGCTAGTTGGGGCGATCCTGTATGGTCTTTGTCTCCTTCAAGCTTTCCAATATTTCCAGAGTAAGTTTCACTTCAAATTTCTGTACCTAACTAATATGTTTCCAGACTATGAAAAAGATTCGTGGCATATCAAGACGGCTGTGAGTCGTTTCGCTACCAGGTCTGACCCGAATAACCAAAAGGGTTTTCAGGTTGTAGTTCTTGTTGCTTTTGATACAATACACATGTCCTTTCTTGCGTTTGGTGGTGGGTCATAATTCGATATACAAAGTTTGCCTCAGTCCATGACAGAATGGTCGACCTCAAGTCTATCAATACGTCATCACAAACTATTAGTGCGGTGCTTCCCAACCATGCTCGATTATGTTACTGATGTTATCGTACTAGTAACCCGGACAAACTTCAATATATCACTTGGTAAGCATTCAAATACCTCTGGTAAAATTAATAGTAAAGAAAAATATGCATATTCAGGCCCATGGGGGTACGTACAATGGAATATATAAAGCCGACTGACTTACCTACATGAACCCCGACATAGATTCAAGCCTTATTTGTGGTACGCCTTGCTCGACGCAATCTAATATGCATCTATTAACTTGCCGACAGTCTGCGAATAGCGCCATCGTGCAAGTGTAAGCAGTGATTTTTTACTTATATGTTCTTTCTGACTTATCTTCAGATTTTATATTTATCGGGCATGGCGATGTGGGTTGAACTTCATCCTCCTCCCTCTGAACCTAGTATGTTGACCGCTTCTAGTGAGCAAAGGTCACTTTACCTTTCTCTGTGCTTTCATTCTTCTACTTGTCTGTGGCGATATCGGTAAGTTTAAACTTGTTACCTTATTATCTACAGTAACACTGATGGCCATCGGAAAGGGGCTTCCTTCTGTACGTCATTTCGGCCTTGTTTTCCATAGCACTTATTCATCTATCTACGCAGCGTGGATCATTTTAACGTGAGGCATTTTATTGTTCGACCAAGTCATGTTTTAACAAACAACTAGAATGAAAATGCAGAAATGGTATGAGCTGTCAAGGATCTCGGTTCGTTCTTCCATGCGGGCTTCATTTCATACCTTATAATAAGTAAATTCAAGGGCGTGTCTATCACAGTCCTTGTTCTCTCATGTTCAATCGATGTTCTTATTGCGGGAACGCTGTCTATTCTCCTCCGCCGCGCAAGAACTGGATTCAAACAGTACGATTCACTCTGTCCACCATTTTTATATTGAATAATTCCCTTTAAATTGCAGCATGGACACATTAATCAACAGACTGGTTCGTCAATGTTTTTTCGGTATATGTGTTTGTTTTATTTACGTCTCTATACCTCCAGACCATTTTCGTTATCAGCACAGGATCGTTCGTCTTTACCCTCCTTGTTGTCTTTAAGAGTTCTGATCTGATATTTTCATCTAGGCTCACTGCGTAAGTTCCTTGCCCAATGTAAACCGGTTCGGAGTTGTTGAATGTGCTTGTTTAAGAATCTTCGCCATTTTGTCGTTTATTTTTGTAAGTTATTGCAGTGCTGTGAAACCCGCACAACTCAGTCCATTATTCCCATCAGATACTTTCCAGTCCCCACAGCCTGATCTACGGAACTTTCTATCTGTGTATTGGTCATCGTGAGTAACCTATATTCCTGTCCGAAATATACCATCCTACACATAACGAACATAGTTTACACCAATTCTTTCCTCACAACACTCAACGCGAGAGCAACAGTCGATCGTTCTAACGAAACCGAACTCAAACAGAGTGGCGCCTCAGGTGATGGAACGATGAAAAGCAAGCTAACGAATACCGGCCAGGTTCAGCGAATCCATGACGTCTTGCATGACGAAGAGCGAACAGTACGTGTGACTTTTCCCCTTCATGAAGGCAATGAAATTAATAGGGTTGTAGGTGTCTAAGTCAACACAACCGAATCGCCGTAATATCGACAGTGATGATGACATTTTGCCTCAGAAGACTCATTTCATTGCCTGAGAATTTGGCGTACGACGAATGCAACCTATCCTGGGAACGACAAGCTGCGAAGTCCAAGTTAGGCCCCGATTTCATCAATAATTCGTTTTCCTCGGATATGTGGTGTGTATCAAGTGCCAATGCTAGGAATGGTTTCATTTTTACCACACAACCACGTATCCGGTACACCTTGAATGTGCCTTACTATAGCTATATACCATACACAGCCATAGATCGGCAAGTTTCTGGACAACAACACAAGCGAAAAATGAACAGTAACTTACCCTTCGTGTGCCTGTTCCTCTAAATAGGAACGAGGAGTTCACAGAATTGCCTTCAGTTGGTATAAGTACGGCCACCGTCATGGAAAATGCCCAGAGAACGTTACAGTGATGTCACGATGGTGACCAACTACTGCATCATGTTATCTTTGTTCCGAGCCAGGCCAACCCTGCGTAACTACTATCGCTCCATGTCATTATCCCCGTCATCGATAGAACCCTCATCAAACCGAAGAGAGGATCTCCATGCCTCGTTAGAATTTATCAGAGCAAGGGTGAAAACCTGTTCATTACCCAACCAAACACCGACTTTAGTGGCAGTATCTAAATACAAACCCCCCTCTGATATTCTTGGATGTTATCAAGAAGGACACCTGGATTTCGGTGAGAACTACGTGCAGGAGTTGGAGGAAAAGGCGAGAATAGTGCGTCGGCTGCCATTTTCATCATTCTTCATGTACTTATAGCCAACAACCTCATCTAGTTACCATTTGATATCCGGTGGCATTTCATCGGCACCCTACAATCCAACAAAGCTAAAACCCTTGCTGGTTCGCGATCGCTCTTTTTTTTCAAAGCAGCTCTACAAATATTCTAATATCCCCACCCCAGCAATCCCAAACCTGTACAGCATACAAACGTTAGGCACCATAAAAGCCGCCAACGCTCTAAACAAAGCTCTTCCAGATGAACGACGAACAAATCCACTGAAAGTCCTCCTTCAAGTCAATACGTCGGGCGAAGATGCAAAATCAGGCC
>JAIUJM010000540.1:0-14776 GCA_026262225.1 Inosperma sp. D86 | reverse complement strand
GAGGAATGATACTAATAGAATTACGAGGCAAACAGAAATTAGCTTACTTAATTATGGCTGGATGAAGTCAATATTGCTTCTAGGAGCACGTATATATTGTTTCAATCAATGTAAATGTGACACCAGGAAATGCGTCACAGAATGTGACATTTTATGCAACTGGTGGAAATCCCGGGAAATCCCCGGAGACAATACCTGCAAGAATCGCCACACCCAAATAAAGTGTTTATAGAATGTGTAACTAAATATTAACTGCATATATGCATCTACTGTCCTAACATTAACAGGATTACATTAAGCAAAGGTGGGTGGACAGTCACAGGCTGAGTGAGCAGGGGACAGTGACGAGCGGACAGTGACGAGCGGACAGTCACACAGGCTGAGCGAGCAGGGGACAGTGACGAGCGGACAGTCACAACTGTCCAGCGAACAAGCGAACAGTGACAAGCGGACAGTCACACAGGCTGAGTGAGCAGGAGACAATGACAAGCGGACAGTCACAACTGTTCAGCGAACAAGCAAATAGTGACAAGCGGACAGTCACACAGCCTGAGCGAACATGCGAACAGTGACGAGCGGATGTCACAAGAAAAAGCCCAATCGGTAATTTCCGGCAGCGGATTGAGGGAAGAGAGGGAGCGAACACCAGAAAAAGGCCAGCGGACAAGATCTGAGATCTCCTAAAAAAGGAAAAAAACACTTTCCAAAAATGGACAATGACGCAATGATCGAAACGTTCGTAGCGGACACTCATCTCGAAAATATTCTGATTTCCTTCAGAATTTTATAGAATTTTCAGAACGTCTCAGACAGCGACAAGAAGGATACCATTCGAAAGCTATGATCGAGGAGAATCGACTGGTATAGAAATCGGGACGAGAGGATGCCAGAGGACCACGATCGCTAGCGATCAAATCGTGGTCCTATTTCGGACGAAGAATAGTGTTAGGACTTTAGAATATCCATTGAACCACCGAAGATAGATGTCTTCTCGCTTCTTCGCATCAGAGATCTGTCCATTATAGAACTCGCAATCCAGATTCTCTGCCAATGCCTCTCCAAGATCCGTGTATGGAACAAAGATGAGAATGCGATCGTCAGGATTGTTCTGGGACAACTGTTGCTCTATTAAATGCTTGACAATCGGAAGGGCAGAATAAAATAGTTTGGTTTGTGGCAGAAGGATGTACTTGAGCTCTGGACGATCTGTGCAACCACGAAGAATGACTTGATTGCTGCCAAATCCAAATGCCTGGCAGAGAGTGGTTTCACAGGAAGGTGGAGCTGTCCCTGTAAGCAGAATGAACTGCATTTTTAGCAGCCGCAGTTCATGCAGATTAGTGAGCGATCATCGAAAATCAGCTCCAACTAATGCCAGATGGGCTTCATCAAAGAACAGGCGTGTGATATCCCGTTTGTCACTAAGGTCCATAAGCTTTTCCTTCCATCTGGATGTGCTTGCCATATCGGCAGATACAAGGATAAAGTTGACATCTGATCGCAGATGTTGCGTCTTACTTGTATAGTGATCAAAGGAGAGGTTCATTCCTGCTAGCTTCCTCTTGTAGTCTGTGATAATAGAGTTGAGAGGCAGAATGATGATAGACACATCGGAATCGAAGAGTGTGGGAATGAGAGCGACCATAGTCTTTCCCTTTCCAGTAGCCATAACCAAAAGGATGTCATTTTGGAGGGCCAGAACATGCTGTATTGCCTCCCATTGAAGTGGGGTTGACCAGCTTGCTGTGGGTTTATTTGTTAGCCTTTGGAGCAGGGACAGGCAGCACTGTTCAGTATTCATATCTGGACGTCGTTCAACTATCCAAGGATTTTCAGTGTTTATATAAATGCAAGACATTTATATTATACCTTGCATCCTTCGTATTCTCTGGGTATCAGATTTCTTCTTCGCTGGAGAATATAAATCTGAGTCCAAATATAAGTGCGGTGCAGTTATATTTGATAAATCAGAGTTCTGACCTTTCAGATTTAATAATGATTCTGAGCTCTCGCTGTTCAGCAATTGGTTTCTCTGTGATTCTAGAACAGAATATAAATGCTATGTAGTTATATCTGAGTGCATAAATACTGACCTGTCAAATCCAGAGATACATCTGAACTTTCTGTTAATCGCACTGCAAATGATCAAACAATTATTATTGCTCAATTTATTAAAACAAAAACTTACATGGCTGGAAGAGGCCAGATATGGAAAGATCCTGTTCAGGATTGTCTTCATAGATGTCATCATGTTCATGATTGTTTTCATTTTCTTGCAATGCTGGAGGCGATTTTGATTTCATAGTTGTTTTAGGTGGTGATACAAATGGAGTCTGAAGTCTTGTAACTGATTTCAATTTGTCAGATATATTCTTAGAAAAAATATTGAAAAACTTACAGCTATTGGTAGGAGAGCTTATATTTCCTTGGGCAAGAGGCGTGTTAAATACTGAGCCTTGATATATAATAGGTGGGGAAGCAGAAAGACTTTTTTCTGAGCCAGAAGACTTGCTGGAGTGAATGACAGAGGATTGAGGAGGTGGTGATTTAATGCTGCTGCTTGCAGACCTTTTAACCAGCCGATCTAAAAAAATTTCCTTGAATATATCTGCATAGTAGATATATTTTCAAATAAATTCACCTTCAATTTTTTGTATCAATCTGTCTGCGAGACGGTCGAAAAGACTTTCTAGCCGAGATTCCAAATGCTTTTCCAGTACTTGATCAATCTTGGTGTCCAAATGTTCCATTACACGATCCAGCATAGATTCCACTGATTTAACTGGTCTTGCATAGTTGACTTTGATCTTCTTCTCCTTTGCAAGGCCATCAAAATGCCTCATACGAGCATTATAATATGGCAGGAGATGGCCTCCAGGCACTATGTGACAGGCGACCTGCCAATCAGTGCTGACATCTAAAAACAAAGGAATCACATCCTCAGCTGGACCATTCAGCACTTCTGAATTGACACCATATATCAGGTTTTCTGTGAAGCGACTGTGAGATGATTGCAGAGCAGCCACATCCTCTTGATCCTCATCTTCATCTACAACGTCGTTAAGCCCAAAGCAGATTTTTCGTCGGAACGCAGCTGTGATATGGCGCCAGTCATTTACTCCCATTCCAAAGCCAAATACTGGAAGGGTGTATTTTTTCATGATCGTGGTCAGCTGTGTTGTTGTGAAGAGATCTCGGTTGTTAACAAAAAGATAGGTGTTATAGCGGCTTTGGATGTCTTTGTTGTGAGGATAGCAGATGTATATGGCGAGCTCTGCAAAGGGACGTGCAATAGCGAGGTCTTGAATGATGAGATCTGATGTTACTGCATCCAGAGCATGAGGGATGACTTTGTCTGTGCCCATTATGGATCCAGATTTATGATATTGGCAGACCACAGAGACATGGTTACCAAATATGTGGAGGCCACGTTGGATACGAGTGCGAGTGTTGCGATATTCAATGCATGCGATTTCAGTAGCGCGGCCTGGAGATCCTGCCTTCATCTCAACACAGGCCAACAGAATTCCTTCAAACTTTGCATATTCCAACAGCCACCTTTGCAAAGCAATTGTGTTCCAAATTACCTGACCAGATTCATCCACGTGGCCAGTCAAAAATCTCTTGGACAATATGGGATCACTGAAAATGGCATGGGCAAGTTGGTCTCGATCTTGGAATATGGTATTGCGAGGATCAGAAAGAAAAGAGTAGTTGACATTTGGGTTCGATCCATCGTCAACAAGTTTGTTGTAGGTGATATGCAAGGGCAGTCCCAGAAGGATTTCATTCTCCCATAGTGAAATCGCATCGTCTTCCATCTTTTCAAAGACCTTTTGAAAGTCTGCAAAATTGACTGGATTACCACGGAAGCGCATTGCTGTGAATGAGATGCGATCTGTCCAGATGACCCTAGGCAAGCCCCTTTCTGTTTTGGCAATTGCAGCCAGAAGATGCATAAGAGATCGAATAGAATTGAAAGTGGATTCGACCTTCTCGGTAAACCAATGGCTGTATTTATCGCAAGCACTGGTGAGCTGGGTCTTGTCTGGAGCAAGGGTATGCATTGCTACCAAGAACACCAAACGCATGCAGTACTCGAGTCTGGCCAGATATGGAGTGGTTCTGAGTGCGCTTTGGAAGCTGCCATCTGCTTTGAGCATTGCTAAGCAAATGAGACAGATCGTTGGATCGCCCAATGTGTTTTCATCAGACTTGGTCCATACTCTGGCCCATAATCGAAAGAGGGTGCTCTGGATTTTGTTGGCGAGCATCTGGATATCGCCTCCTGCAAGAATGATCTGGATATCTCCTAATTCTGATATGATCTTGTTAGGAAGAGGCATCTTGTATGTCTGCTTCTCTCTGATCAGAAAGGCCAGAAGCTGAACTACGACGTGATGATAATTTTCGAGCGTGTCAGGTCGCTGGTGTCTCTTGAGGGGAGTGTTGGTAATTCTGAAAAATATAAGTGCACTGCAGATATATTTTTATAATATATATACTTACCCTTCCTTTTGTGGATCAGGTGAATTAAGGCGTTGCAGAATCAGGTCTGGCGTCTGATCCATAAGTGTTAAAGCTTTGTCAAAAAGCAACATAACGCCATCAGAAAGCTTGTGAAGTGGATCGTGTCGTCTTGGAACTGCGACGAGTGCTTGTAACTCATCGACAGGATATGGTTGCACATGTTTATACCAGCCTGTTGTTAATAGCCAAGGACTGACAGCACGTGCATCAACATTGTCTGGCATATAGGAGAGAATAGTTTCATCACGGTCTTTTCGAAGAGCAGAAATAAAGTCAATAGAGGGTGGGACAAAAGCCGGCTTGGAGGTGGGAATGATTTGAAACAGGGATTTGTGGCTTCCGTTGTCAAGTCGTTGGGCAAAGAGAGTGGGCAGTTTGTCTAGATCTTTGAGATGCAATCCAGGATGTAAGCGAGAAAAATGGGCCCAAAGACTTGGCTTCTGATAGATTGCAGAACATTCTGGACATTTGACACAGTTTGATACCACTGTGAGACCAGCATATTCCAGAACTGGACCTTCAATTGTTGGCATTTCTTCCTGGATTTTGTGTTTTTCAGCCACTTCCTCCAGCTTGTCTGTATTTAGAGTAATGCCATGGTAGTCGTGAATCCGATGAAGATGTTGAGATAAACTCGATAGTGTCAAAGCACAAGAGCAGGCAACACAGATGAAGAGGCGTAGCAGGGGCTGAATATATATTCCTAGTGGCAGAATGGTGTCATCTGACACAAGTGAATGTATCTATTAAATAAAATGTCAATAAATAATACTGTTTGAAAATTATTCTTACTATTGGGTCAGTTTGAGCAGATTGTTCTGATATCAAACTCTTCTGATCTTCAGAATCAGAATCTGTCATCTTTACATCATCCGTTGTCTATAAAAGCCATGAGTAAATATAACTTCAATGCAGATATATTCCAACCTCTGGTTCTTGCCATGACCCCTGAGTTTTCTGTGCATGGCGAGTAATACCAGCAGTTGTCTCAAAGTACTTGGGACAACCTGAATGATCACATTGACAATAAAACCCAAAATCATCTCGATGGAGTGTGACAGTCATGTTTGTATACTGAACCAAAACGGATGGATCACATTTCCTTTTGTGCACAGTCAAAGCATTATGATTGTCAAAGACAGCAGTGCAAAAGGAACAAGTAGGCATGGATGCTGAGAAAATATAACTGCAATGCAGATATATTAATTGACTATTTGTTTTTATTTGTAAGTATTTGGTTCTTACCAGAAAATGCAGCCTGATTTAGAAGGTGATAGTTACTGTTCAAGAGACAAAATATTCCCTTTTTTGCTTTTTTTATTATATATATTTATGGTTATAAATACAACCAAATAATAGTAAATAATATGAAATATTCTGTTTTATAAAACTCTATATGCAGATATATCAATATGAATTGGTTTGATAAATATTTTTGCTATAGTCAAATAAAATAGTCAGAGACAAATTGATTGGTAAATAACTTTTCTGGAGTCAAATTTAATTATAATTTCATGGCAAATAAATTTCCTGGAGTCAAATTTATTTATATATGCATAGCAGATAAATATCCTGGAGTCAAATGTAATTATCTGGAGTCAAATTTGTCTGGCAAATAAATTTCCTGAAGTCAAATTTATTTATTTTTTCATAGCAGATATATATCCTGGAGTCAAATTTATTTATATATGCATGGCAGATAAATATCCTGGAGTCAAATAAATCTTCTAGAGTCAAATTAAAATACTCAGAGTCAAATTTGTCTACCAAATAAATTTCCTGGAGTCAAATTTTATTATAATTTCATAGCAGATAAATTTCATAGAGTCAAATAAAATAATCAGAGCCAAATTTATTAGGTAAACATTCTTATTTAGATACAACTTCATAGCAGATAAATATGCTGGAGTCAAATGCTGGAGTCAAATACAGTTTCAGGAGTCAAATAGTGTAATTGGAGCCAAATGTTGGAGTCAAATAAATTTGCTGGAGTCCAATAGTGTAACTGGAGTCAGATATTGGGGTCAAATGAAGCAGCTGGAGTCAAATAAAATAGCTGAAATGCAGTATTTTGGACCAATAAAAATGAGCCGGAGTCAAATGAAAATAAATCTTCTATGGAGAAATATTTCCTGGAGTCAAATCCACTTTTTGGCCTGTAAAAACCATTTGACTCCGGAGTTCAATCACGCACCTGATTGAAAATGTATTTCATTAGGTGCCAAAGACTTATTTGAGGAATGTGTATAGTATGGAATACTACACTGGGAAAAGCCTTATACTGAAAAGGCCAATGGTATTAATGTGGCCTGGCAGTTTGAAACTCTGACACGATGCCATCACACGTGTTGAAATTGAACCGCGTCCTTCCGGCTTACCGTAGACCGCCCCCCCAGGTTTGGTGACACGACCGCCAAGCCTCGTTATACATAAACAAGAACCCTATTCGGTCTATCAATGTGGTTTTCAGCTGTCCATGTCAGATATTTCGAGCAACTGATGATGAGTCCGATTTGGAGATACGACACGTTCCTGCCTTCTCTTTTTGTTGTTTGCAGATAATACAATATCCCTGGCCGCGATCGTGATTCTTGGGTGTATCGAAGTCGTAAATAATTGAGAAGCAATGAGTTTCATTCCAATCTTTGCTGAGCGACGACTCAGAAACGGATTGTACGATTGTATAAATAGAAGGATCTGTTGGGAAGGGGAAGTAAGAACGGATCGAAGTATTGCATGAGTCGTACCTAGAGACAGCCTCAACTTCTGCCAAAAATCGGGTACAAGAGCAGATCTATAAACCCATCCAGATCCTTCATGCGGTGAAGAAATCACTTCCAGCAATGCGATCTCTGTGTGGATAGGGTAATTAATGTCATCTGTTCCATATATGAAAAATCGAGATTCTCCTAAGAGTGAAACCGGCGACATCAGCTGAACGTAAATTGGTAGTGAAGGAAGGACGTAGTCATCCGTTGGGTCGTGATATGGCGATAACGAAAGGCCAAGGATCTGCAGGGTTCGTTGCATATCGTTGTTGCCCAGTTTGATTGAAGTTGCCGTCGCATTGGACGGGCTTTGGTTATTCTGAAGAGAGATATGCACACAGACGAAATCGCACTCCAGTTGCGGCAGATTGTCTGTTGACGCCGACGCAGGTAAGTGGTCAGATGCCGGAGAGGGCGATCGAGGCTCAAGAGATTTCTCTAACTTAATTTCTGTCAGGAACGCCGAGCGTTACCAAGAGCGATAATGGTAGTACGTATTACTGGATTTTCGTTATAATCGTGCATGCTGGTGCAAATCGACGACTCCCTTCAAATCGTCAAAGAAACCAACATCAAGCCAATATCTGACCCATCTCTCCACATCCCTCTTTTCTATTGGTTTTATATCTCTGATAGTCGGAGAGAGCTGACGAATTTTGGAGGTCTTGAAGTCGGGCAAGCCAGCAACATGGTATTCGGCATTAGATGCCGGCGGGCTGACAGGTCCTGAATAGATGTCGTAATTAGCTACGTCCTTGTAGAGTCCTATCAACTTGAAAGCTGGCTGCCAGTGATATTTGATGTTACCGACTAAACCTTGGAAGTGATAGAACATACCAATCTTTCAAGGTCGGCCTTGCTTTTTTTCGCTAGCAGCTCCAACTTTGCTACCCATTCAGATAAGGGAACAGAGGCCAGTGGACTTCGAGTAATCCTCTGTGCAACAAGAGCTTCGGAGATCAGCACGACCAAGTGATTGCATGCTATCGGTATGGGATGGACGACATTCATTGCTGGAGGAAATACTTTGGGACAGAACACAAGATCAAGTATGGTGCCCGAAACAACGTCTATTGGGATTAAACGAAGAGTCTAAGAACGAGTAAGATGACCTCTGACGTAGACAAGAAGAGATAGATGCTACACACCGCATCCATTAAGGGCAAAATATCCATTGCAATGCTAGATTTCACCAGAGCAGGATACCACTCGACGACCGGCCAAGCACCGTTTGGGAGTCCACCGCAACACTGCCCAATTCTGAGAGACGTCGCATTCAAGCCGCTTCTGTCGAGAATCTAGAGAAAAGCGTTAAAGTTGTCAATAGTAAACTGGATATCAATTATGCTGACCCGTTCTACAACATATTTACTCTCTCCGTAACCAGTTCCGATTGCATATTTTGCATTAAAAACGATCTCCTCAGGATATGGCCCTAAAGTCCTAGGCCAACCATACGTGGCAGAGACAGAAGACGTGAAGATAAATTTAACCCTCTTCTCAGCTAGACCCTGAAAACGAGGACTTGCGCGGCCCAAGTCGATTAAATTTCGTGTTGCGCGAATATTTGGTTCGAAGGCGGAAAGAGGAGCGACGAAACCGAGTCTCCAGGCGGAATGAATGATGATATCTATTGACGTTCGGAGCTTAAATGGGGATAACAAACTTTGAAACTGGATAATGAAAGCGATATTGGCCCACCTTCTCGTACATGTGTTCGTCTAACCCCAACCTTTCCGACGAGAGGTCTGCTTCAATGAATATGACCTTTGGACTTGATAATGGCTGCTTGTCTAAACCCGAATCTTCAAATCTCTCCAGATGCCTTTCCAATGTCCCTTTCGCCGACGGTCGATTGACGGCGTAAATGGTCTTCACGCGTTCATCCTTCAATAGGCCTAATAAAATGCGGGAACCCAGGTTTCCCGTCGTGCCAGTAACAAGGACGACCATGCTTGACCCATCACCCAGGGGTGGTCGACTCTGCACAGGGTTACCACCGGAGACTGTAGGAAAAGAACCGTAGAGGGATATGGCACGTTCTATAGCTTCCACCCGCTCTAGAATGGCTCTAAATTCCCCGAAGCTAAGCATGGGCACGTTCTGTACATTTGAAATTATTCGAAGCAATAATAAAGATTTGGAGGCTACTCACACTACTTTCTACTTGAGAAAGACTCAAGGGGCTGGCCGCATTGAACATTTTTGTCGCGTTCAAGTTGTAAACGATGTACGCAGGGAAGAAAATGGTGTCTTTAAGGTCGCCTTGATGCCTTCTTAAAGGTTCGTCGATGCACTCGGATCCCCAGCTCTTCTAAACGTAGATGCGCGTGACTGGGATTCTTGGATCGATAACCTTTCATACGTTTGTAGAGACCCGATCTCTCCCCTTAGGTGATTCACGGACGTGGGCCGTTTACTGGCCCTTGAAGAACTTTAGCAGCCTTGGACGAACAGAGCACAGTCTAACCTTGTCATCAAAAGCCATACGTAAAAAGAAGTTGGAAGTCCTCGTAAACGATGAGGATAGCGCTGGACCTGGCCTTGCCTACTTCAGCATTGTTCCTTACATGAGAACTGTTGCATTCCAAAGGGCGTCACTGTGGATATTTCCCGTTCCCGCAACCCAGCGATTCTGCAGAACGTGTTCCTTGTTCTCTTGGAATCCAGATGAGGGTTGAATGGATGCAATACATCAATTCCCTGCGGCTAGCGTCGAAGGACAGCTTGAAACTCAGGCTGAAAAAATGAGAGATAGGCAATAGGTCAGAAAACATTGTCGTCTAGGATGTGAATCCACCAAACCAATCCACGGTCTAGTTGCGAAGGCGATTCGGGAAACTGGAACAATTGGGTACGCGAGTATGCTATTCCGGTGGATGACCAAATCAAACGTCCACGATATGATTCCATATATGGGAGAAACACTCAACATGGCCAAACAGATCTGATTCCCGTTTGTCGAGCAGCTTCCACCGTGGAGCAGTGCTCTTAGCGACCTTGTAGACTCAGGATTTGTCTTTATCGCCTCTTTGGGTGCTGGCACAGACGTTTTTCCAGCTTCTAGTATGTTTTTGTTGTGCTGCGTTGTATACTGTCGCCAACGTCGGTGTATATAGGGTGGCTGAAGCTGGCGTCGAGGTTGCCGCCCAGTTGATCTGTTAAGCCTTTTGGATTTTCCGCCTTATCGGTCTTGTAATCAGACAGAAAATGGATTCGCCCACAATGCCGCCCCTTGTAGACCAACCCCCGTTCATGACGCCTCCCCAAGGCGCTACCAACGGGGGACAACCGGGACTCTTCGGAGCACAAGGAACTGGAAATAACTTGTGGGTTTTCGACTCCTTTCCATTTTCTGGTTTATAATGTATTCCTTTTTTTTAGTTCATCGCCATGGTCAAGGAACGGCACACCCCTCCCTTCCTGGCCTACCTCGCCCACGGCTCAACCTCATAGCGCAGCTGCCTGGTCAAATAATTATCCAGCCTGGGGGCCTCCTCCTTCCGCTTCTCATCCTACCGGGTGGTACATGGGGTGTCCCATCGCCCGTAGCTTCTTTGGGACCGCATACACCCGCTGCTTACTCCCCTTGGGTACCACCTCACCGGCAACATCAACATCAACAACAGCAAGGTGGGACGTGGATCACTCCGAACATGGCAAAATCACCCGCTTCCCCCTACGATATCACAGGAGGTCAGCTATTCACCGCCCCTCTATTGGGTGAAGGAAACGCAGGTTATACAGGATATCCTGAGGGACCAGACGGCGGTCCACCACCTGTAACACCGAAGAAGCGCCATTCCTCGAAACGTCACCATTCGAAGTATGACCGCTCACCGAAAAGACCTACCTTGATGAGTTGGAGTGACGAGACAGAGGCTACCCCCGTTTACCCAACTGGAGGAGTTGTCGACTTGCCACCATACGCAAGGGGCGATGCATTCGATGAGCGAAACCTGTCCAGACGGCCGTTAGACGACTACAAGTCCAGATTACCGGCCTATATACCTGGATTGCCAAAGAATAGAAGTGACGTGCCTGGTAATGTGTTATCTGACCACTCGTCCACCACCTTACGAACGTTAGGCCGAGGTATTGCACGCTACGACCCAAAATATGTATGGCAGGTTGACCTGACCTGGGTTAAGTCGGCGTGTCAAAACAGAATCAAAAGACTCACCATTCTTCTCGAAACTCCTCCTTCCGCACCCCATTTCCCTTCCATGCCAAGTAACTTCATGAAGCCCAAAATTCCCCATGAGAGAATGGCATATGCACATAGATGAGTGGCTGTCTTGTCGATTTGACGTGTTGCACTGATGTCAAGGTTAAACGTTTGCGTATTAGACCTTGTCCGTAAAGCCTGTGTCCTACGACGGAAAAAGGAAGAAGAGGGCGGCAGGATTAACGCGCCTGTAGACAAGCCGAGAAGGTGGTTAGAAAGATAGCCTATGCGTTTAATTAGCATTTGCCAAGTTAGATTCATCAAAATGTCTTACCAAGAAGAGAAACAATCCCTTCCTTGTTCGCACTGACAAGCGAAGTGCGTGGTGCATGTAGGACATAATCTTTAAGTGAAAAGCCCATCAGCAGAACTTGTTGTACTGTATTTTGATGAGTAACGAGTAATTGGGAAAAAGAATGACGGACTGAATCCCACACCAAGTCCTACAAGGAAAGGCGAGCACCAGAGTAAAACGGGATGGAGTACAACTTGCATCACTGGCAACAATGCCAAAGTAATGAAGAAATTCCAGTGGGCACCATATTCTGTGACGTGTTCCTTCATAGGTAAATCGACAAAGTTGTTCTTGAGCGTGCATAATACAGGATAATCAGTTCCCTTGACCAGCAATACGCGAAGCAACCCTAGAGCGATGATAGGCAACGACTTGGTCGTCACACTGACGAGTTTGGATAGGAGGGGTGCCCTTATGTAGTCGGAATGCTTCACCAGAGGGATGGCCGATACGAGTCCCTGAGAGAAGGCAAAAGATCCAACGCCCAAATCCATCTAAAAAGAACTCGAGTTGTGAGCAGACGACGGACACGTTATTAAACGCACCAGCGACACACCGTAAGTTTCGCATTTTACCAAAGACCTTGGGAACACTGGAAAATCTACGGCAAGAATTGCGAGCACGGTCATAAGCATCATGTGGGCCCTGTAAGTCGTCAGAGCTGGCAAAGGTTGAAAGGTGGGCACAGCTGAGGGCGCCTTGTTCTGCTCCCGTTTCTTGAAAGCAGTTGTTGTAGGGGTGCTAGATGGAAGCGGTGTACCATTTTCCGGGCGTGACATTCGCAGTAGGACTACATTGGGAAGCAGGAGGACGGCGATGAGATATTTTGGCTCGTTGGCGAATATTGTCATCGACAACAAGAGTGGAAGGACGAGAATGGCCCATGAGGATAGAAAATCTATGTTACGTGTCGGTGCCAGGCGAGTCTTGACTGCAGCATAGAGCGAGGCGGATAACTAATGATTGGTCAGAGTCAGCTACGACGAATTTGAGAACAACGGACAAATGCACCAGAGCAGCCAAAGAAAGTTGGTTTATGTGGCCGATAGACGAGCCCGTCATGTTGGACACAAAAGCCTCCTTGGCAGACTTGTAATTTTCCGCCATGGCAAGAATCAAGTCGAGTCGGGTGGCTGTGTCTCTCACAAATTTACATACATATGTTCTTTTTTTTGTCTGTTGTATATACGATAAAATGAATACATGACCAAAAAAAAATGCATAATCAATCGAACAGTCCGAAGCCCTGCAAGAGATGCTTCGTCAGTAATCCAACACATTAGAAGATAGCCTACCATGTCGCCGTCCGACTCTTCTTCTTCTTTCTCCTCTGCCTTCTCCTCCTTTTCTTCCACAGCGGGACCACCAGCGGCCCCGCCACCAGTAACAGGTGCTGCTGCTGCAGGTGCTCCCCCACCTGCACCAACATTCGATAGCAGCTCCTTCACGTTCTTTCCTTCCAAAGCCTTCGCCAGAAGTGTCGCCCAAATCGACTCCACTGGTGCATTCGCAGCGTTTGTCAAGGCCATAATTTTATCGGCCTGGGTTAAAGACGAAGAAACGTTTCAGATATTATCAGCATTTGCGATGGGATAACAGGCGCCTCACTGTGATTTCTATCCCATCATCGGCTAGAATTAGGGCAGCGTATGTTGCGGCAAGTTCTACTGAAGCCTAAAACAGAAATGTCAAAAAAAATGGTTATTCATGATTGGCATTCGTGGTCGGGCAGAACAAAGTGATGCAGCGACATCCGAATCCCTTTCAAACCATCCATCCAAAGTGACATTTTGCGAACTGCCAACGTGGGTTCATGAAACATGAAACTGGTCAAACGTACCATTTAGACGATGATTAGCGTGAAAAAGGGAAGATAAAGGTGTTGAATCTGTTGAACTGACCAGTATCGGACGAGAGCAAGTTCAAGGCCAGATACGACCGGTCCGGTGGCAAATACCCACGTGACGATGATGACCATCAGACTTTTTATAGAAATCATTTTTGAATGATTCTTACGAGCACAACATGATTTACAAACATCGGTCGGGATGGGTCATACTCTTCCTATTAATATAAAGCCTTATGTGCGTGACGTCCTTGAAATGTGCGACGTGAATAATGTTAACACTTCCGCTCAGGGCTGCCATGTAAGATTCAACGAATCTTCGAAAGTGAAATGAATGACCCACCCTTCCTCCGCAGAAAGCAAGGCCATAAATTCAGAGATTTTCTCTACGCGGTCTTTGATATAGCTTACGTCGCTTGTACCCAATAGATAACCGACCATCCACTGCCACGCAGCCAATTGCACAGGATGCCCATGAACTCAGGCCCATAGACACTTTCTCGAGGAACTTGTATGTGGAGAGAATCGTGGACATGCACTTTCGAAGGTTGTATGCCGATCTAATGAGGTTTTTATCGAAACATTTGAGGGCCTCCACCAACATAAACAGAATATCGCCAATTTTTTCTCCTACCAGGAAGGGACCCTGGTATGTTCGCAAAGTCGGATGGAATCACTTCGAGTCGAACCAACGCATCAATAAAAGGAGATGCAACATGACACTTCGGTTTGTGCCCAACTGGTCTTGATAAAATCCCTTTGGCCATCAGAAAGTCGGCGACATCCTCATCCTGGAGGTAAGAGATTTCGACATCTCCAAGAAAACCGAGACCGATATAACGGAACAGCCTGTCGGAATGTTTCGCCACGCAGAGAAACGAGCATGCGGCGCAATGGTTTGTGCAAAAGAATCTCATTGTAAATGTTTGTGATATCACTGGAGAACCTTTGTCAATGCCAATTACTAAATGAGAGGGTTCGTCCTGGATCACTAAGTAGAAACATAAGATTCCTGAAGATAACCATGCCACAGAGGCAGATCATCCCTGGATGCCTACTAATAAATAAATAGGTGAGGCATTGACACGAACGTTGAACTGGTTAAACCA
>JAIUJM010000539.1:0-14790 GCA_026262225.1 Inosperma sp. D86 | reverse complement strand
CAGCATGTGTATTCCCATTGCATTTATTTTACCACACGCACAGACATATCTCCTACATACTCATCCAAAGCATACTAGTGCCGTTTTCGTACATTCATTGCAACATATTGTATTTTATCACACTCAAAGGGATTCATTGGTCTCGTTCTCCCTTCCTTTCATTTGAGCCGTTCTGGGAGATCTAATATCATTTGTAGCACGAAATTAGTTCATGACTTGAAAGAAATTAGGCCATCAGTACATAACTTCAATGAGCCATTTTTGCTGTCTAAACGTTTGCGGTTGGGGGTTTGCCGCCTTTGATTCACCAACTCATCTCTATCGATTATTCCTTGTTATCTTTCTATACATCATCATCATACGATGTACGCTCATGTATATTTCTTTATTCCCTAACTGGTGTCATTCCGCTGTAGACATCACCCTCATGTCCCCATTGTTTTTCTTCATACTTAACACGTTCTATTAGCATTCAAAAACATGTGTATTCCCATTGCATTTACCGTACAGATTTAGGACCTGTGTAACAGCCGTCCAAAGTATGCTACTACTAGTGCCGTTTCGTTCAATTCATTGCAACATATTAGGTGTTTATGTATTACTACACACAGGGATCTATGGTCTCCTTTCTTCATAACTGGTACGGCCGAAAAGTTCAAACTACACTTTCGAAATATCGGCATTTCGATTTATCGGAAGAGAAAATTTCCTAATTACGAGTTTGTCGAAGATATCGATTGTGACTTGATTCACCAAATCATCTCTGTCGATTATTTCTTCGTCTCTATTCCATGAGCATATCATCATACACGTTTTATAGACATCTCGTTTTTTGTACCTAGGTAACTACAGCGATTCCGCTGTAGATTTTTTTGGGGAAACTCGATCACCCTCATGTCCTTATCGTTTTACTTCGTGGTTGTGTGTGGTATTAAATAAATGCAATGGGAATACACATGTTTTTTGTTGAATAACAAAATATGAAGTCCGTCCAAAGCATGCCACTACCACTACCACTAGTGCCATTTCGTACATTCATCGCAAACAGCCTGAGATATATTACACAATAGGTCGATTCTTGCTTTCGTCTCTTTAAGTCCCTTTTAATCGCCATGTTCATTCAGAATTTCAGATTAGCTAGACCATTCCGAGAAATCAAAATGCCGACATTTTGAAAGAGTAGTTTCGCAGATTCGGCCGTAGGATTTATGAAGAGAAATTTTCAAAGTTTTACCCATGGCCTGTGGATTATGGCCGTTTGCGAGGATTGAGTACGTTCAAGTGTAGATCAATCGACATCGATTAATTCTTTTCGCTCTACTCTACATGTTGTCGCACACTCGTTTTATATTCATAGATTTCCCTAGGTAACTAGTGTCATTCCGCTATAGAAAATTTTTTGGACACTTGATCGTCACGCTCATGTCCTCATCGCTTTCCTTCGCGGACCATTGACTCTATACATGAGTCTGTCATTCAGAACATGTGTCTTTCGTTGCATTTACCACACGCGTATCTCCAATACACTCATCCAAAGCATGATGCTAGTGCCGTTTCGTACATTCATTGCAACATATTGTAATTTTCGGAGTGGTGGTCTCCCTTCCGTTTTTCATTTGAGCTAGAGTTCGAAATCGAACTTGAACTGCCGATATCGTCAAGTAGTTTCTATAATACCCGTCCGTATTAATTTTTCTACAGTCTGCCCTGTGGTGAATTCAATCAGATCTATCAGATATCTGAATTTGTTGACAGGCTGCGGGACTCCCTATCGCAGCAGAGATACCAGTTAAATGAGATGGTTATTTTCATCGGTTGTAGTCGGCTATGAACTTACACATATCTTTTGGGCTTGCCAAATCTTCTAGAATTTCTCTGCATGAATGGTCGAAAAGGAGGGTGGTCAAGGAGTTGTATATTGGCATTAGTACTATTCAATATTGTTACGTTGACTTTCTAAGGTTGAGCAGAGGTTCAGAGGACAATAACAAACATTTCATTCGACCAAGTTCAAACACATAACGATTACAAAAATACTGGACGCTTGGGATTTCACAAGCCCTGCACGAGAAGGCGCTCAGAGAGTGTTCAACTTTCTTTGTTGGTTGATGTCGTCGGTGAGAGTGATTTGGTACATGCAAGATTCAGAATAAGTACAAGAATTTGGCGGCGGAGAAAATACTAGAAACAGTTCCAGCAGGAACAGACCTGAAGGTAAGTTTATCCAAGTCAGACAACAACAAAAACATACATGAAGTTGCGGCTCCAGGTGTCAACTGTGGTGACTTGCCAGGAAATAGATGTATCCACTAGTCTTGAGGACCTGTCCCTCTACGTGTGTGAAATGGGATACATGGATGGGTCGATAAGGAGTATCTATCACAAACAGCTTTAGCGTCATCGACGGAGATGTATCCACCAGTCAGGACACTCTGGATAGCGAACGAATTTCTCCCAGCGCTGACAGGAGCAAACCTCCACTGAAATATTAGAATAAAAGGTCAAAATTAGCCGGTCATGCCAATAAAATGATAAACCATGACAACCGTCTTGGTTGGTATGCCATCTTCAAGTTTGATTGAGAGTGGAGATGGATGACCGTACCAGGTGAAGTATTTCCAGGGCAAAGAGATTAGTTCCTGCGTTCTGAACCGTAGCACCGTTGACAGAACATACGTTTTTGCGTTGGATACCAAATCACAATACACCTTAGTATGTTGAAGCTTGGTTGGTTTGACTTGTCGTCTTGGGGACAATACAGGGCGGTGGATTGAATTATGTGCAACCTCAATTCACTTGCCCTACTTGTTGCCTAGCATTTACACTGTTTTCTACTCTGAAAGGGAGGATGCCCGGAGATTGGATACCTGCGACATACTTTAGTTTCCTCTTTCTCATGACAACCAAGACTACTTACCTCTGGCAGAGACAGGAGATAATCAGTTTCCGAAGGTAATGCCGCATAAGCTTAACCGTTAGTCCTCATAATGAACGCTGCCTCTGGAAGGAGGGTCGTGAATTAATTCCAGGAATCCTGTTTGCAAGCAGAGGGACAAGGCCACGACCGAGATTTAAGTCGTTAAAAAAGCTTCATAAATGCAGATAGCGTTTGGTGACGAGGTGAGTATCTATCCTGACTACTGGTATTGTTATCTAGGAGTTTCAAAGTCTCCGAGGTGCCAGAAGCGGGTCAGTGCTTGAGCGCTGAGCATTAACTAAGGTAACAAGAATGAAGAACTGCGGTCGATCACATAGTAACCACGTTTAACATGTCGCGTATTGATCCACTATTGTCAGGATTCTGGTATTTATACAAGCAGACCATGGCGTATGAGAAGTTGGAAGGAATGATGTCATCACTCGTAAATTGATCGGGAATCAATATGCCATTTTTATCATTTGATTATCTTTACAGATCTCTTATCTAAAGCAAAGCTCTTAAGTCGGATTGTTCTTGTAGTGATTTTGAATGCTACAACAAAGCCATGGACATCGGAAGAATTTTGTATGGTGCATTGTTAAAGCCCTTGTGCCGTTTTCAGACATTTGTTTATGTCGTCTTCTTTTTTAGGAGTCTGGTGTGGGTCAACACAGCAGTGCCACACGGCGGAGACAACTTGAAGAGCGTGGGCTACAAAAAATATTTCAATACAGTACAGATACTTATCTGTTATTTAGTATTTACAGGCCGACTTCAATAAGGGACCCGAATCTGGGAGGCAACGAGGTGGCGCACAACCCAACACAGATTGCCAGTGATCATAGATAGGGCTAATTAGATATAGTATGCAGTCTTGGACTTGATACTGAACACTGAACAGAATCTGATCTAATCTGATTCCTCCGACTAGAGATCACACGGCGGTCGCATTTATTCGTCCAACTCTCTCCATGGCGGTTATCCCTTTTGTCAACGGATCAGTTGACTAAACTGGTCAAAGAAATGCCAGGAGAGCTTGCGATTACGCCATTGGACCAACAAATTTAAAGCATTTATCCTGGAACAACGTTCGCGTTCAAGAATGTGGCCATGTGCTTGTAAACATGTTCGAATTGTTTCTTGAACGCAGTCCAAGTGCATTGGAAAAACTGAAGGTGTAGATAGCGGAGGCATGTTCTCGGATGATTATGACTTAAGCTTGGAGTTACACTAAAATTGACACTTTTGGCAGGCTACAGTACTAACGCTCTGAGAAGGTGCTCAAGACAATAACAAACATTTCATTTGACTAATTTTTTCAAACACGTTTCAAACACAATTACAAAAATTCTGGGCGATTGGGATTTCGCAGGCCACGAGAAGGCACTCAGAGAGTGGTCAACTTCCACTGTTGGTTGGTGTTGCCGTTCACAGCGTCGGCGAGAGTGATCTGGCACATACAGAAATAAGTACAAAAATTTGACGGTGACGAAATAGAACAGACGTTGGTAATTGGGCCAGATCCAGCAGGAACAGACCAGACGAGATTGGTGTTGGGAAGCTTGACGCTTGAAAGACCCATGTAAGTTTATCAGCAGTGAAAAAAGACAACAACAAAAACATACATGAAGTTGCGGCTCCAGGTGTCAACTATAGTGACCTGCCAGGGAGTGGAAGTGTCACTGGTCTTGAGGGCCTGTCCCTATATAAGATACATGTGCGTACATTAGGATACACGCATGGGCGATGAGGAGAGTATCACAAACAGCTTTAGCATCATCGACGGAGATGTATCCACCAGTAAGGACACTCTGGATAGCGAACAAGTTCCTCCCAGCATTGACAGGAACAAATCTCCACTGAAAAAATTAGAATAAATTGTCAAGTTTAAATCAATCAAAATAAATGAATGACGAACGTCCTGGTTGCGTGTGCCCCCCTGTTGGTTGAGAGTGAAGATGATGATGACCGCACCAGGCGAAGTATTTCCACCATCGATGTCGGCGTAGAGGTTGGTTCCTGCGTTCTGGATATTGGCGCCGTTGACAGAAGACATGATTTTGCTGTTCAAAGCAGACAATTTGTATGTGAGGTTGGTTGGTTTGACCTGTCGTGTTGCTCGCTTGTTTTATACTTGCAGAACCTATCTGAGATGAGGAGTGTGAATCATCTGGGATTCTGGAAAGTGAATACAAGAAACCGCACTTGCTCCAATTCATAGCATAAAAGGTACCATGGTCGGATTTCGGCGACATATTTCAAACATTAGGGTCATGGGTACTAACCTTTCAGAGCAATAGGAAGTGAGCAGTTCCCGAAAGTTAATTCCGCACAACAGTCCTATGAATATACGCGAACGTTGGCTCTGGATAAAATAAGTAATTCTAAAAGCCAGTGTGGGTCCAATTAGAGACCTGGCCATACCAGGTTCCAAGTCACCGTCATTTCTGAAGTGTAAGTATTCGAGTCCTATTTATAGCGGTAGTATTTATAACTCAACTAGTCGGCAATTGCCGTCAGAAGTAAGTTACCTTATTTGTACCTTACTCATGGTGGAAGATCGTATTTATCAGAGGCTCTGTTAAGCGACGCTAAGGTGCTCAGGTTGGGAATAATGTTTGTGAGCAACTGACAACAGACACTGGAGATTTATTAGTTGACTAAAAAAGTTGAGCGCTGATCGACGACTAACAGCTGCGGATTTGTCGTGGCTGTTGAAATTGTTCCTGAAAGGACTGAGCCGCGGCCGATCAGCTGGTGACCCCTCGTTTATTGTTAAGATCAGGGTTTGATTTGGAAATACTGAATGGCTCGGAACCAAGTGAAGAATACCATTTCGCGATGGGGTAGAGCAGGACGAACGTGCGGACACAAATGTAGGAATACGTATGTTAAATGTGGAACTTCAAGTTGGTTCGGCGATGCGGCCGATTGCACTCAAAAACTATTCCATGGTCCAGCTTTCGCGTTCAGGGATGTGGCTACTTGACAACCTGTTCTACTTGTCTCTTGCACGTTGGAACAAGTCTAAGACCGATAGAATTTGCGTTGGAAAAAAATGCATCTAGTGGAGATGATTGATGACTTGACGTTTACATCGAAGTTTGTCGTCGTTGACATTTTTGGCATGCTACAGTGCCACTATGAAAAGGTGCTCAGAGAGTGTTCAAATGTCCAGATCGTCGGTGAGAGCGAGTTGGGTGTATCGGGAATAAGTCCATATTGGTAGTGGCGAAATTGAACTGGCCAAGACCAGAACCCAGAACAGACTCCCAGCCGAGTGCGCCATAGCCACGCACCTTCGTCCAACCATAAGTAATAGCAAATATGCGGCTCCCCTTTTAGGCATCGAGTCTCGAGAGTCGATCAGGACAAATATGGTAACAGCTGCCTACGTCGAAAGGTACAGAATCGTGATTAAGCCAAAGAAGTCGAAGATCTGTATCACAATGTCCGCCTACGCACTCTTATTGTGACGGCCCTCCTCTCGCACTACGAGATAGTGGTATGCTAATTTAACAATGGAAGATACGTAATGTCAAGTTCAGGTCTTCGGCATCTTTGGGCCTTTATAACTAGTAAGTATTACGTTGGTCACTTTTCATCGAGCACAGAGAGAGAATGTTCAAGGACGATCACAAATATGTCATTTCACTACCTTTTTTCGAACACGATTACGAAAATTGCCGGAACAGGTGACCTGCACTTGGGAATTTCACAAACTGCTCAGAGAGTGTTCAACTTCCACTGTTGGTTGGTATTTTTGTTCTGAGCATCAGCGAGAGTGATCTGGGTACAGAGGGAAATAAGTCCCAAATATTTCGATAGTGGGGATATAAAAACAGACCGGGGTGGTTGGACCAGAACCAGCAGGAACAGACCAGACGAGATCGGTGTTGGGGAGCTTTATGCTTGAAGCAAATTCATATGTAATCGGCAATGCTAAAAGAGAAAAAACCAACATACATAAAATTGCGGCTCCATGTGTCGACCACAGTGACCTGCCAGGGAAGAGAGGTATCACTAGTCTTGAGAGCCTGTCCCTATAAGATATACACGCATGAATCAGGAGAAATTAACGACAACGAGAATGTCACATACAGCTTTAGCATTATCGACGGAAATGTATCCACCAGTAAGGACACTCTGGATAGCGAACAAGTTCCTTCCAGCGTTGACCGGAACAAATCTCCACTGAAATATTAGAAATATTAGAATAGTTGGTCAAATCAGATCAATAAAAACAAGTAATAACGAACGTCTTGGTTACGAGTACCACCCTCTTGGTTGAGAGTGTAGATGATGATAATGGCGCCAGGCGAAGTTTTTCCACCATCTATGTCGGCGAAGAGGTTGGTTCCTGCGTTCTGGATATTGGCGCCGTTGACAGAAGACATGTTTTGCGTTGCTATTCAAATCAGAATATTTGTAAGAGTGTGCAGGTTGGTTGGTTGGGCCTGTCGTGTTGCTCGCTCGTTTTATACCTGCAGAACATATCTAAGATGAGGAGTATGAATCATATGGGATTCTGGAAACTATAGGGCGGTGAATAGATTCGCCTGCAACCGCAAGAAACTCACTTTCACCCTGTTGACTGGTAACCAAAGGTACCATACCCGGAGATTGGATATCTGCGACATACTTAGCCTTTAATCACCTCTGAAAGTGACAGGGGATGGTTCCAGAAATTAATTTCGCACAACAATGCTATGAATATACGCGAACGTTGGCTCTGGAAATTGTCTGGAAAGAGTGTTCCGATTACAGGCAGAAAGACTAGATTTGTCAGTAAGTCGTTTAAAACAGCATTTTCGTGGATTCAAATAGTATTTGACGATGTTCTGGTCTTATTTCTAAGCATCCAAACTTCAAAGTGCCTGAAGGGTCAGTGGGCTGCGGATTTGTCATGGCTCATACTAGTGTTGCCTGCGGTCGGTCAACCTATGACCACGATTGACATCTGGTATGTTGTCAGTATTTCATTTTTTGGATTGAACACAGAGCGAGCCAATAGCGAGCAGATAGCTGCATCCATGAGCAGTTAGAAAGGAAAGCGTCAAATGATGTCATCATTTTATAACTATCCCTTTTATATAAGATTATTTATTTATCTATCTTTAGATCATTTTATCCCTTACTCTGTATGGTGCGTCGCGGTCTCTTATTTAGTTGTAAGGATTTTTGATCTTTACAACCCTGTCTTTTTTATTTTTATTTTGGTAAATTACGATGACCATTGAAGTTTTTGTACTTAAAAGCTTCGACGTAGGTACGGGGACTGCTCGAATATTTGTTATATAGTGGTTGTAGTACGTGTTGTCCAACTAACAGTTAAATGTGGAACTCGTATCTACGATGCGAACTAGCACCAAAGCACAATATGTGTGGCAGATTGATCCGCAATGCCGCAGATTGATTACATCAATTTATGATAAATTTACAAACTCAACTTCTACAATGAAGTACTTTTCGACAAGAGGAGGCAAGGAAAGGCTATCTTTTGAGGAGGTTAGTTTTTGAACTTGTGGGTCCTTAAGTTACTGAGCGATAGGTTCATAGACTGTCCTTGCTGGACTTGCACCCAACGGAGGCCTTTATATTCCCGAACAAATTCCTTCCCTTCCTTCCGACTGGAAATCGCAATGGCGATCATATTCATTCGTCCAGCTCTCCGTTGCGGTTCTCTCTCTGTACATCTCACCTGAAGAAATCTCAACCGATCAGTTGACCAAACTGGTCGAAAAATCTTATGAGAGCTTCCGACATCCGGATATCACGCCGCTGAAAAAATTGAATGACAAAACATTTATCCTGGAACTATTCCATGGTCCGACTTTCGCGTTCAAGGATGTGGCCTTGCAGCTGCTTGGAAACCTCTTCGAGTTTTTCCTTGCACGTCGGAACAAGTCAAAGGCCAATGGAGGTGTGGTTGAAAAGTTAACAGTGCTCGGAGCAACTAGTGGGGATACTGGGAGGTATGTTCTCCGATGACTATGACTTGAAATTACACTGAAATTGACTTTTGGAATGCTACAGTGCTGCCATATACGGTCTACGGAACAAAGAGAATATATCCATCTTTATTCTCCATCCAAAGGGTCGTGTTTCCCCAATCCAAGAAGCCCAGATGACGACAGTTACCGATGCCAACGTCTTCAATGTTGCAGTGAAGGGGACCTTCGATGATTGCCAGGTAAATCCCACAAATACTTTATCTTGCAACAATTTTTACTCAAGACTTTTAGGATATCGTCAAGTCTCTATTTGCTGATAGAGCCTTCAATGCACGACATCACCTTGGGGCTGTTAACTCCATAAACTGGGCTCGTATCCTAGCTCAAACGGTTTATTATTTCTTGTCTTATTTCCATTTTATTTCGCATCTCCCATCGGATCTATCCCCAGAGGACGTCGAGTTGCAATACGTTGTGCCAACTGGGAACTTCGGGGACGTTCTCGCCGGATACTATGCAAAGCGCATGGGACTGCCGATCGGGAAGCTCGGCATTGCCACGAACGAAAATGATATTCTGACAAGGTTTTGGAGGAGTGGGAGGTATGAAAAGGTAGATTCGTCGTTGTCAGAAGCGGAAACATCGAAGGACGCCAGTGTCGTGAAGGAAACGCTAAGTCCAGCGATGGACATCCTCGTCTCGAGTAACTTTGAGAGGTTACTTTGGTATCTGGCTTTTGAGAATGCCGAAAGTGATAGCGAAGAACAAAGACATGATACGGGATGCAAGACCGTAGAAGGATGGATGAACAAAATGAAAAGCGATGGAAGGGTTGAGGTGCCAGTTAGTGTCCTCGAAGCAGCGAGAAAAGATTTCTTGGCAGAGAGGGTCTCAGACGAGTTGGTGAGTTACTGCAAAACATTCTGAATTACTGAGCGCTGAAAGGGAAATCGAGACGTCGGATACGATTAGAACGTACTTCGAGGAAGAAAAGTACATTGCGGACCCACACACCGCCGTTGGTCTCGCAGCTGCCCGTATAGTATCTTCCCACAAGTGAGCTCCTTAGATTTGCGCTTCTTGAGTTTTCCTTACTGTGCATGCAGCTCGCCCACAACCTACCAAATCGTCTTGTCGACTGCACACCCTGCAAAATTCTCGGAGGCTGTTTCAAAAGCACTTTCACAGGACGCCAATTTTAACTTCGAACGGGATGTATTGCCGCAAGAGTTCAAAGGTCTGCTAGAAAAAGATAGGAAGGTGATAGATGTGCAGAGGCCTGAGGTGGGCTTGGTGAAGGACGTTATTGAGCAGTACGCAATATGACCTGTACAAAAAGTTCATGGGCTCCTGCTTCAAAATCCCTTGTATTCTGTTTGTTCAACAAAAGAGATGTATTTTCGGTGTAACAACATCATGGCTTTTGTAGGGTTGGAGTTATAAAGAACATCGGAAGATAAGCTGCTATAAGGGAAGAAATACACATGCTGCATGTAATGACAACGTTAGATTAAGCGAAGCAAACGCAAAGAGTGGACGCACGCAAAGCTTGACCAACCAGTACCACCCTCTTTGTTTCGAATGGGGTGGGCGTTGAAAACCTGGCTAACTCCGAATAAAGCTGAAGGCCAAGCGATGTATCTGTCAGGAAGGAAAGGTGAACCAAAGAAGAGTGAACTGAGAGGTTTTATAAAACAGACCGGTTCCGGGTGACCATGATGAGACCCGCAAGTAACATTGGTGATGATCCCAAACCATCTATCATATGAAAGAAGAACTTCTGTCAGAATTCGATTTTCGTTTTGAGGAGTCAACGTACCCATGGTTTCTTTGTGCCATGTGGAGGGCCAAGAATAAGGAACAGCAAGAGTATCGTCGCGGGGATCGTCTTTAATACCCGACATAGCTGGATGTTAGCGATGCTCGAGTTCAAGTTTGTGAGCGCTTGCTCGCCGTGGCATTATGTAATATATTCACGCGTGTCGCGGAATAGCGGCATAGGAATGCTCAATGTCCCACTGATAACAAACTGATAAGTAACCTTCTGTTGGCTCTTAGACACCTAATAATTGCTTCCATAAAGTAGAAAAAATAGTGAATGAGCCGGCAAGACTGAAACAAGTATTCTCAGAGAGGGTAACGAGATACTGTACTCGGGCGAAGTCCAACCCTCCGACTTAATTCCGGCGAAATATAGGCATCTCTCTGGCACTTGAATGACCTAATTTTTTCTTGTCCTGTACTTATCACGAACACAATCCATATGTTATTCTCGGCATTGACGGGGCATTGAAGAAATCTATACCCTATTCCGAATGTCATTTGGATGAAATTCCAAATCCATGAAAAAAAATCACTCTTGGAGAATAAGTATCACAAATTTACTCCTTACTCCAGACGCCTGTGTCTGTGCCGGAAAAATATTTGAACAGGCTGCACATCGTGTCCTTAAGACAGCAATTACTCACACCAGTATTACCCAGATTACTCTCGCTCTGCTACTCACCATTGGTATCTGGAATTCAATCACCCAGGACGTACCTTCACGTTGAGTAGCAACCAGATTGCGAAACTGACGGAACCATCTTGTTCCTTTTTCTATCCAGGGTGTCATCAGAGTTGATGGTTATTGCCAAGATCATGATTATGATGGAGATCAAGAGTGGTTAAACTCAGCGAAACTCAGCAAAAACACCATAGGCACAAATAATAATAATGTCCGTGATGAACAAGTAGTTGTAGTTCTGAATGGTAATGCAAGTTAAAATGTGATATGGGGAGGTAAATAAATAGATAGTTATCCACGGCCATAGGACTCTGAAAGCACCGCATCCCGTCTGATCTGCGCAGTTAAGCAGAGTGCCGCCCAGTTAGTACCACGGTGGGGGACCACGCGGGAATCCTGGGTGCCGTGGTTTTTCTTTCTCATCTTATTTTAGTATGACTCTCAACCAACCTCATCTAGAATTTGGATGCAGTTAAAGACTTGTGAATAAATTTATTGTGTTTTTAAGACTTGACACGCCATATAAATAACCCGTCGACAGGACCTAGTGCTCATATGATTAACACTCAAAGCAATGGGTTGGGCAACGGTCAAATAGCAAGGGAAATTAATTTTCTTCTTCAGCTGACCATACGCAATAACGATGGACAATCGGAGGCAGCAAAATATTTAAATTAGAGTACAACTTGAAGCTTGAAGGTCGACATCATCATAGGGACTCTGCCCAATTTCTACTTAGCGTTCAAACGGATAGTGCGGGAGATGGCAAAAGTCGAGCAAAGCTTCTCCTACAAACGAACTCGAGCTCTTGTACAACTTGAAAGAGAAGATCCAAGGGAAGATGTTGTACAATCAGATAGAGTCCGATCTGGGCAAGCAAAGACACAACGTTCCTTGGTTGCCTCCAAAAATAGGGATGCTTCAAGTCAAATCGCAAGATGAGCTTGCTGAAGACTGAGACATATAAAAATGGGTTGGAGCTGTAACTCTTGAACCGAGTGGCCATTCGCCTCGAGGACGCCAAAAAGCACTGTTTCAAGACATTCATTCGTTCTCGGAGGTCAACAGGCGCAGCTATATAAGACCCGTAATAAGATTTAGGTGGGGCAAAGCCAGGGGTTCCCAACGACCTTCCTAGAATTAAGAGTCTCCTTTCTCGACATGAGTTTGAGCTATTGCACCACGATGTAAGCGTTGGCACTGGCTCTGAATCAGGACCCAGGTTCAGGAAGTTCACATGCATGGGAAGTTCAAATTAATGGGTAGATTCATAGAAGAGGAGCCGCTGCACATGTCGTCCGGGCAAAGCATTAAGCAAGTAACTGGTGTCCGGGTCCCCCGTATAATGACGAATGTTATTCGTCCTGGTGCTATTGAAATCCAATAAGGTTTGGGCATTGTGAGGTGCGGACATCGACTAACCAGTGGAGTGTGAGAAGGGATGGTGGCGCAAAGGTGGCACTTCCAAGGCTAGACAACTAATATGAAAGGGTTGGCGTTTGCTGAACGGCTTTAGGCTCCATTCGTTTTCGACATCAAGAGAAGAAAATCACATACTACACTTCGCATCATCTGTTTTTTTATATTAGCGCTTCGTTGATCAAGAATTCGAAGTCCTATCATGATCACAAATGTGGGATACAATAGAAACGATCCCCAACGCCCGCACACCCACAACCAGGAAAGGTCCCTTACGGGCTTGCTGTGTATACAACCGTTCGGACCTGGCTGTTCTCTGACAGGAAGTCAAATTAGGAAAATGTTCGTACCTATGTACGACTCTGCGTAGATATTTCGAAAACTTCTGAATTTTATCAAGTTTAAAAAATGAGGATAGAATAATCAAGTAAGAACTGGGATCGAGGCGACTGGTCAGTTAAGCTTGAGTTTGTTTCTGGCAAATACCGTGACCTCGATCCCGAAACCTCCCATGATATTGAATGAAGGTTGAGCAACATCCTTTGCCTCTTGATCATCACCGATAAGAGGGTAAACTCGTTAAAACTGTACCTCCATATGCAGACAAGCTTTTATCTAATGGGATCTTTCACTGATTCATAATTCCAGATGAACCCTGATTCGGAAAATTACGCTAGCACCATTCAGGCCGTTGCGCCAAATATACACAAGAAAGCATTTCAAATCGTATTTGAGGCATAGCAGGGTATCCATAATTTTACATGTTGCTAGGTAAGAGTCTAATCGTACGGGCATGACTATAAGTATCTCATCATAACCTTTCAGCCTATCTATATAACACCAACATTTCCGCCGTTACCACTCCCAAACCCGCCACCGTCATTAAGAACAATGGTAAACAATTCCAACGGGCAAACGTAACCTGATTTATTGTATCGACGCCTTTCTGTCGTAATATCGAGTCCCAGAGCAAACCAGCCAAACTGGCTGAGAACGTGAAGCTGACAGCGCCGATGTTACTTGCCACTGCCAATGCAATTGCAGCGGCTCGGGTAGTAGCATCGGGCATCTGTGCAGCCCTCACGATTTTAGTCAGAAGAATAGTAGCACCAATGTTTGTTCCGGCTCCGTTGCATAGAAAAATTCCAAGGACTCCAACTAACCATAACGTTGGGATCATTTGTCGTCCAGAGGCTTTAACTAACCATTGACTGAACACGTCGATCCAACCGCGATGTGCAAGTCCTTCTATCAGTATGAACTGGGAGAAAGCAAAGGGGATGAGGGCGAAGGGAAGACGAGGGAAAGCCTTGCAAATTGTCGGGAAGCGTTCTGAGAGTGGTTTCAATCGTGCAGCTATTTTGTCGTGGAAGGTATTAGTCTTGTCTCGTTCGTTTGCGTGTCCATTTGCGTGTCCATTTGCGTGTCCATTTGCCAGATTCATTGGTCGGGTAGACTGTTCTCCACTCGGACTGAAGGTGCGTTGGATCGGAATGATTGGGTTAGCCATAGCTGCAACCTTCTCGTCCAACGGCGTGGTAGACCCGGCCGGGGAGTCTTGAGACAGTGCCCTTCGAATGTTCTTCCGTAGAGCTTCTTCCGCAGGGGTATCGTCGATCTTGTTGTTCATGAAACGGTAGTAATCCCAACACAAGTCGAAGATGAATTTGAAAACGGCAAAGGGCAAGACGACCATCCAGACATCGACGTGCAGGAAACTCAGGACGATAGTCACGGTCAAACAGACGATCAACACGATACTGCCCACGACTGCGCCAACGGGATCGGAGAGTGCCTTTAGGGGTCGAAACTTGTCCACCTGGTTTAATCTTTTTGGAACATGTTTCGAATCACGGAACTGAATTGCAAGGCCAGCAAAACACGCCACACTGCAAGCAAGGAAGGGCAAAATCGTGTAAGCTGAGAAGGCCGCATTGTTGACCTGGAAGCCTTCACAGATGACGACGTTCGTCGGATTGCCGACGAAAAGG
>JAIUJM010000538.1:0-11104 GCA_026262225.1 Inosperma sp. D86 | reverse complement strand
TACCCAAGTCCTTCAACATGTCTGGTATGTACGCATTAACACTAGACGACCACATTGGGGTTATCACCCTCCTTGATGTCCAGGGTTCGATGTATACCATTTCTTATGCTTGATGTTTGATATCGGCCAGTTTTTACTCGGCTCAAAAATTGTTAGGGAAAATTTAAAAATAGAGGTGACAATCTATCTTTTGGTGGTTTGGGTGGAATGCGATGGAAAAACATTCAGTATGAAGTCATGCCATATATCGGATGGACCTGACTCAACCAGTAGTACAATAAACTTGAGTGTCACACTACTACATTTGGTATGAACCGGAAGTCTCCGTAATGTTATTGATCGGGAAGATACAGCCCGCTTCCCTTGCGCACGCCCTTTAAAATGCCATCGCATATTTGCCTCTTACAGGCACCAGATGATATTCTGCTATACATGTTACGCTTCTCTGGCCTTCTCGACAACATGTCATTTTCAATGGTAGAACTTGTATACAACTTTGAACACATTCGTACTCATTCCTTGGCCATCAGGTCTGCAAGAAAATGCACGCTCTGTCAATGTGTCGCTCATTTTGGATTTATGCTCTCGAGACTGAGAGTCTCGTTCGGCCTATTGCTTGTGCTTCTCACGAAGACCTGACAAAACTTGATATCCAGAGTCTTAGGCGAATCGCACTTCATACCCTGCGCCTCCAAAGGAATTGGGCCTCGCAGACACCACAAGTAATTGGTCCCATCAGAACGTTTTCGCTAGGTTTGGAGTTTGTAGAAGGTTTTTATCAGATACCAGGCACCGAACTCTATATATTTCATATCTTACATGCACACACTCTCGAACTTTGGCATATCGGTCGGGGCGCCAGAGTTGGTTCATCTATACCCGTCCCGGAAACTTTCATTTATATGGCTAGACGTGAAATGATTCCCGGTCAACTTTTAGTGGCTTTCCTGGGCTCAAATACAACTGGAGAATTTTCACAGTGAGTTTTGTGGTTGACTAGCAGTTGTGAATCATTGGAAAATCGGGCTGACGACCTATCTTGTAACCTATTTTGCTAGGTACCAGATTGTAGTAACTCACCTGGAATATGGAGGCGAAGATATTGCGTTGAAATTACTCTTTAGACATGACCTTACGAAAGGAACAGAGCACTATTGTGTCTTCTTAGACAATGACCTTGTCGGTACCTTGTGCTCTTCGGGTGAAAACGACGATCTACTAAAACCGTGCATTACGACTTTGAATATGACCACCATGAAAGAAGTCCTGATCATGACTGACCTCCCAAGTTCGGTGGGTAATATGATTATATTCATTGTACATTCTTCACACATTCACCTTGTACTTCGATGCAGTTGTTTTCTTACATTGCTACAGCAATAACCCCAATTGTTGACGGTGATCTACATATCCTGGTCGCTGACTGGGACAGTCCGAAATTTTTGGCTTTTATCATTCCCAAAAGCCAACTTCGCCAAACTACCAATCCACAATTTTCTGAAATCTCTTCTGAAAACCTTCAGATGGAATTTTATCCTTTCCAAACATATTCTCAGCATGCCTGCAAACTGGAACCCCGAGAAAATACGTACATTTACATGCTAGGAACGGATTCCCGGTATGGTATTCCTGCCCTATCCATTCTCACAGCAGCTACAGACTCAAAACCGTATACATTCCTCGACGTGCATTTTTGGGTCCGATCTGGAGATCCAAAAGCACCAATCACACTTCTCAGTCCTCCGATGGTTATCCCTGGTTACGTTGACTTCCAATCAGAGGTTTTCTATCAGGCCGCAAAGATGGCACCCTCAGGAAAACAGGCGGCATTCCTGTACAGGGTCATAGAAGAAGACCAGGCAATGTCAACTGTTCTCGGACTCGTCAGCTATGAGCCAGATAGGCCAGAAATTGTTTCCTTCCGTAATCTGGCCTTACCCAAGTCCTTCGATACGTCTGACATGTATGCATTGTCAGTGGACGACCACATGGGGATTATCACCCTTTTTGATATCCATGGTTCGATGTATGCCATTTCTTATGCTTGATGCTTTATATTGGTCAATCCTTATGAGCTTGTATACTTGTTAGTGGGAGTGTAGGCGAGTTTTTGCATCTGTGCATTGGTGATAATACATTTTTGTAGCAGTTTGCCTGGAATGTAGATGTGAAGATATTATGAGTTGCAATTGTCGTCTCAACTTCAGTGGGGGTCTATTTCCTGCCATCTAATTGTACTGGCGCAACTGCACTCAATCCGATTTACCCATCTTTTGGGCTTCGTCTGTGATGTTATTGATCTTGACCGAATTTAAAATGCTGAGGGCATCTAAAAGAGACAATGAGGACTTGATGTCAAACTGAACGCTCCTCCCGAAATCGCACTCTATCGATGCGTCAGAGGTTTAGATTTATGCCTTAGAACCTTAGGCGAATCCAAGACTCCGATATCAAGTCAAAGCTCCCGAAGTACTGTTTACATTTCCAATGGCAGCTAATTCGCGAGTCAACCCCAGAGTCTAATAAAAATCAACTGACAGGTTTCACTTGAGACTTTCCCCGCCATTTATTGAGAAGGGAGGCGGCGCGCTGTGGATTCGCGGACGCGACAAAGAGTAATGTCGAGTAACCAACAACGGTTTCCCCATACTAAAAAGTCGGTCTTAGTGTCAAAGGGGCCCTAGCATGCCAGGAATAGAGTTCGATTCCAAAATAGGACGTTCCATATGAATTCGCTTTGTATATGGCATGGGTGCCTCAGTAAATGCAACAGCTATCAGTTCGTCTACTCTCCGAAAGGTCGTAATTTCCACCTGCACCAAACCAATGCCGTCTTCCCAGGGTTGGTAATTTTAGGCTTAAAATCTCCAGACTGCAGTGCCGTCATTTCCTGGTGCGAGGTAGTCATTAGCAACCCATGACGATGCGGCATACAATTTAAAGATGCAACTCACCTCGACGTGAAAATTTTCAGAACAACTCGCCTTTAAATCATTGCCCGGACGGATCTCTCCTGCCAAACGCTTCACTAGTGACTCTTGTGAGTTGTCGTCATTGAATAGGCGGGCCAAACCAATCTTATTAACATCATTAGTCCAAGCACATGACCGGTGAATTCATATCCATGACGCCTCTACGAACGGTCAGAGGAGCCTACTTGCTGTCAGGTTTGAACTTGCCATGGGTAACGATTGCTGAGAGTTCATATAGGGCGGTAATTGGGATGCCTTTATCGAGATGATCTTCGACCGCGATTCGCTGAACAGATGCCAACTTCATCATCAGAAAATGTGACAGCAAAAGCTGCTTGGGAATCGAAAAAGAGGTTGTTAAGGGCGGCGATCTTCCTGCCAGAGCGGGGACGGGAAAAAGGCTTGGTATGGATTAGCCGACTTATTCTGTAAATCGACACAGCCGAAGAAAACGACTTGAACGAAATTACCGCCAAGGCTCCTCGTTCAACGCCCTCTCGTCCATGTTGAAGTATCGAGGATTTTCAAAGCACGTTTGCCAGACGGTAAATTCGCGGTCCAGAAACTGAACAATTGCTCCGTTCAGAGAAGACGTCAGAAGCTTCCCCTTCAACTGTTGGGAAATTTCAATGATACAATGGTTTTATTGAGAAAAAAGTAACGCACAGATAATTTATTTGATGAATAGTCTGTAAATTCTTAGGATCGAGCTCGATCGTTCCTGAAATGGAAATGCAACTTCAAATTCGTTGGTACTTGAACAGTCTGTTGTGCGCAGATGGGATATAGTGGGATGTAAGTGGGAAAGACGGCGTTGAGGGTAGTGAGACTGGAGGTGAAAGCGTTGCTACTGAAACGACGGCTACGCTTGAAAATCTTTTGATGTCGGAAACCATGGGGTAACTTGGAATAGGTCCGATAGGTGTATGCATTTTAAATTCGTGACCAAGATTTACCCCACAATGGGGAAAGGGAGACCTGACTATTCCAAATGCAACTTTTCACTAAATAGTTACGAAGACAAAGCAACATTCAACGAAATCTCTTACAATTTCCATTGGGTTCCTTAAGTTAATTGCTGGATATTGGAGAATCTACCGTATTGACGGCATTTTTTCTGAGCTGCTCGACTGACCGGTGACGAAGTGCAGGCCAACTTTCATCCTAAGAGAAATGCCAATGGACCTAGTTAGAACCCATGCAAACCATCCACCAATTTTGTATGCTTTCCGTCGAACATATTGCGTCGTATGGTCAATGCAAGGTCAATGAAATTTGATTTAGTTGAAAGAGTGGAGAGAAGGCACTTTGACGGCCCGGTTTACCGGCTACATCGAAAAAAGTTAAACATCCATCTCTTCGTCATTTCCTCATGGCATTGAATAGCCTTGCGCACGTTACTGGTTGGGTCTCTGACTGCAAGCACTTAACATAATAGACACACTACCCTATGCAAGAACCGTGGTGCGTGTTTTGACATTTTCTATCATTCGTATACTAATAATCTTTTAGCCGACAACAGGTCGGAACTGGATAATCTCAAGTATTTCCGTGGCCGATGAGGCCTAGGATTGAATAGATCTAAATGTTCTGCGCAATTTTAATTGAATGTACGTCGTCTATACGGCCTTAAATGTTTCGCAGACGCGAGCATACCCCTTTTTTCTCAATAAATTCGTTCTTCTGCTAAGTGCTTCACCCAGGCCTTTGTCTTGCTGAAAATCAGCCTCGTTGATCAGATTTCTGAGTACTGCGAGTTCCTCGTGGATTCTCTCTTACCCCGATCAACCTTCGTGCGTTCCATGTAGTCTCATGAATGACAATGCCTTCCTGAATCCTCGCAGATGCACCCGGTACTTTCTTGAATGTTCGCCCTAGTTAATGTCAACGCCAAACTTCTGGCACCAAACAAAGATCAGGTAGACCTCCTACTGTCAACTACTCCACTTCCACTGTCGAGAATGCAATCGAGCGCATCTTTTCTCCCTCGTTCTAGGAGCAGGGTGCGTCTCGCTTTGGCATCTGTCCCCCAGTATAACATTTCAACTACTTGCGGCCTCGACAGTTAATTCAAAGGACGCTGGTAACATTTTCGAGGAGAATGGCGAGGAGGATTAACAGGCCGGGTTATCTGGAATGGAGGCCGGTTTGCAGAGTATAGAAGGGCACAATTTCGGTAAAGGACTATTGGAATCCGTAGTGCTTGGAATGCTAAGAGGTGACTTCTTGTTGTGCTCCTTTACGCCAATTTTTGACACCGATCGACAAGTCTGGGACCCCCAACATTTGATATTTCTTGTCTTATCCCTGTTATAGCACAGACTATTAGATACAACGTCGGTTTACTGCCATTTGCTGAAGTTGGCTAATTTTTCTTTTCACGCTTGCAGTGAGTCTTCAACCGATACCCTCGTTCAGTCTTACAGGGTCCTGTGGTTGATAATCGTTTAGGAAGTGCATGAAGAATGTCGGTTTTTTTACGAAAGGTATGGAACAGTTAAAGTACTAACTAATGCTACTATCTTATGTGGTTCACTCGCTTGAATAGTGCCAACGACCTGTTCACTCGATTGCCACTAGAGATAGTAGTATAATATCGACGAACTTGAGGGGTACAAGCCAGATGACGGCCAGGATCTTCAAATCCCGATTAATCCAAGGCTTGGGTAAAGGGGACTACGACATGTACTCAAACGTCGAACGAAGCCCAGCCAACAAAAGTAGCTATAGACTTGTGTTGTAGGGCAATGTTTGACACTTTCTATATAGGACTTCGCTGGGAGAGAAATAAATAGGAGCTGCACAGCATTCCAGCACAGCAGGAATCAGCTTTTTGTTTTCGCGTTCATGGTAGTCAAACCACAATGCAAAGCGCTACAACAAGTCACTCGTCCTCTATGTTTACTGCAGATCAAGTAATTATCAATGATGGAAGATTCGTCCAGACAATTGTCCCATGTGGAAAACTTGGTAAGCACCACCATACATGCACCCTTTAACTGGATTAACGAAACTAACCCATGTATCAGGATTCCAGTTACTGTCCGAGTCGGTCTCTCGATCTGCGTTTCATAATGCTGGACACATGTTCGACCTTCCTAAATGCCATCCTAATACTCGGGTTGCCGTTATGGATAGGATCAAAGACTGGATATGGAGCAGGACGATGATTGCCAATGAGCTCTCGGCCCCCGTCATGTGGCTCTATGGCGCAGCAGGAGCTGGCAAGTCGTCCATAGCGAGGTCGATCGCGGAGTGGTGTGAGCAAGAACAGCTTCTGCTTGCCTCATTTTTCTTTTCTCGGTCGGATTCGTCCAGGAACAATATCCAGCGTTTCGTGGCTACTGTTGCATACAGCATCATTCAGTCAGTTCCAGAAAGTCGATCCTTGATCGAGCAGGCGGTGGAATCAGATCCTCACATCTTTTCCCGATCATTGGACGTTCAGATTCAGCGCCTTATACACCAACCGCTATTACGAGTTACCGAAAACAGTGGCTCATTGCGTATCATTCCTTTTGTGATCATCATTGATGGGCTTGATGAATGTCTCGAGCCGTCGGAGCAAAAGGCCATTGTGCGCCTTTTCAGTTCCGTGATTGGGGAACAACATCTTGGATGGAAAATCCTCATAGCGAGCCGTCCAGAGCAAGCAATCCGGATCTCGTTTGATGTCCTCCCCATGCAGAATCTTTCAATCCGCCTTGCGCTTAGCGACGATTACGATTCCGATGATGACATCAGACTCTTCTTCGAGGACAAATTCACTGAAATCAAGCGCGTCCACCCAAGGACAATATTCCTTCCAGCAGACTGGCCATCCGAAGAAAGTATAGACACACTGATTCTAAAAGCATCGGGTCAATTCATCTATGCGGCCACCGTCATGAACTACGTCTCATCAGACTACCACAACCCGGCTACTCGGCTTCATTCCATCCTGAATATTAGTTCATCGGTTGCTGATAGCAGCTCACCTCCATTCGCTGAGCTCGACTCTCTGTATATTTACATTCTCACCAGCGCGCGAATCGGAAACCTGGAAACCATCCGACGTCTTGTCGCGCTGTGTTCTTTATCCCAAAGTTATCTGGCTGATACTACCCGAACTCCGATTCAACCACTCGCCCAAATCCTCTGTTGCAGTTTTGAGGATGTTTTCTCCATGCTCGCGGAGCTGGAGTCAATAATTGGAGTCCAAGAAGACAAAATCCTACTATATCACGCCTCCATTGGCGATTTTCTATTTGATCCCAATCGATCAGGTCAATTTTGGGTCGATGAGACCTTAGTGTTGAGTGACATCGTATGCTTTCATTTACAACAACTCACTACTACGTCAAGTACGTATGTTATGAACTGGCGTTTCTGCTTCATCTCAAACTGAGCTTGATACAAGAATTTCTGTTTCGAGATATTTATCAGCTGGAGCATGGTCTCTACCGCGCACGTTACACGGAAAGACTCTCTCAATGTCTTGCTTCATTCGATATTGCGTTGGTTCTCAAGAGGGGTCCATTTGATTTTAATCATATAATATGGTTCTCAAGCATTTTGAACACCCTCAGATTACGGATATCGGTGCGGTATCTCTGCATTTCTCTTCAAAAGACTAACAATATCTAAGGATTTGAAGGACTGGGATCAGCATTATAAACCTTTTATCTCAACTTTTGACCAGTGGCTCTTCATCAACCTTCGAGACTATTGTCGCCAGTCGTACTTCCGAAGAGGACAAATTAGGGTTGTTCACGGTTAGGTATTTGACGTTTATTTGAGGAGTATTTGAAGAGTATTTGAACTTTGAACGTACCATTGATTTGAGGCCAAATCAACCTGCCGGCCGGTCGGATTTGAAATTTGAGATCGGACAGCTGACAATTTGGGCAATATCAGATGATGAACTGTCATGAATTTAAACCCTAGACGTGGGTTAGGTGTCAACGTCGCCAACGTTTGAGCTCACTGTTGTCAACAGTGAGCTCTATTATTTCCCTCAAATTTGGGATTATGAAAGCGCACTCATTACACAAGTAATATGGTGCTTGCACTATTTGTAATGGGTTGTATCTGATTAATGCTATAGAAGAATTTGAGCCTAGAAATGGATGATCGAAAGAGGCGGGTGGCAATGACAAGTCCACTTCCTCAACGACCAACACGTTGAGGAAGAAATTCTCAGTTGTGACATTTGATTGACATGCATCTGTTACTGATGCACATTTCAAATCCGACCGGCCGGCAGGTTGATTTGGCCTCAAATCAACGATACGTTCAAAGTTCAAATACTCTTCAAATACTTCTCAAATAAACCTCAAATACCCTACCGTGAACAACCCTATTGCCGATACTGATCAGTTCGAATCTGACAAGTCTCAGGTTCCCACATTTTATGCACCTCAGCTATCCGCTTCACTCAACACTGGTGTTCTGCTTTTCTTTGTCCTAGCACCAATTGCAGTCATCTTCGGAGCTTTGCACTGCATTGCTTGGAATTTCCATTTCCCATCCCACATCGAGCAATTACTCTGGCGTATCGGATCTCTCGCAATTACCCTCATCCCTTCTCTTCCTACACTTCTTGTCGTCGTCCTCATGGCATCCAGTAAACTTGTGGAATTCCTCAAAGAGCAATATAACCTCTCCCTGCCTTCCATGTCGGTACCAGAGAGTATGGAGAGTATGCTACTCTTCATTCTCGGGTTTCTCGGAGGTGTGGGACTCGTTGCATACATGCTGGCACGCCTCTTACTCCTTTCATTGGCAATCGTATTATTGAGGAAGCAGCCCGAGAGTGCCTTTTATGCGATCGACTGGCTTAATTTTTTACCTCACATATGATTCACGAGTAGTATACAGCTTTGTAAAATCTCCTTTTTCATCTTTTGTATTTATTGCAGCTTGAATTCCACATTCGATACTCGGTGTCCAATTCTCGTCTAACACTCTTGACTCGTTTTTGATCTCATCTCGGTTCCCGGAGATTATTGCCTACTCACAAACCAAAAGGTGTCCAACTCGGTAGACGGTTAGATACTCATTAATCAAATCCAGATTTTGTAGTAAGGACATTCCAGCTTGATTAAAGAGGGGCGTGGAGGTGACCAAATATGTTTGTCCTGCAATGCACGCGCAATCACTGCGTGGTTTGTTTTTCACCTTCCGAGTCCACATCGAATTGGCCAAACACTATTTCAAGCCTCCTCAGATCGTTTCCCAGAATAAATGCCTCCTTTACGTCTACAAACTCTGAGTCATTCATCGCTCCGTCGACAAGATCACCGCCTTCTGTAGGGCGGGTATGTCGCGTTGGGGTCTCAAAAACTCTGCGCACTCACACGGCCACTCATTCTAACCGTGGAATGTACTCTTTTTATTGTCATGGTCAAGATCAATTCCATTTGCTAATATTTAATGTTGTCTTTCGTTTCAGATCCCATGAACCCCTCTGCTTCTCGTTCGTCATCCATTCCAGTACCACTAAGGCGACCGCCCCCGTTGTACTTTGTCAAACCCACCAAATTGACGGTGGAAGGGTCAACATTGTTATCAAACTTGGTTTTTGGGTCCTTAAACGTTTGGAGGAGAGGGTCAAGCTGGGTCACGATCAAACCCAAACGATGGATAATTCTGTTGCGAGGTGAAAGTTACTTCTGGTCAGTTTTCTTTTTTCTTTTTCATCGAGAAAAAAAAACTTACGCGCACCAGTAGATCGTTTTACGCCGTTGAGGCGTTCCTATCTACATCTCATCACGCCCAGTTGCTGGATCGCCAATTTAGATGGTCCCCGCTGTAAGAGGCGTTTCGAACGCGGTCTGACGCATAAAAAAGGGGACATCTTTCCTTGATCCACGTCCTTGTCAATTTGGTGGCGTCTTCGACCCCTCATCATTCGTTGCTCTCGGCTTCTTCCTTCGGGTCTGGCTTGTGTCCCTCGTCGCCGACGAAACACCAACGGAAAACGTGATCAACGACACAAACCCAGCCTGAATGGAACCTATATCGATACTTGGTTATTCCTTGGGTGTACGCTGCGAGGCAAATATGGCCAGGTCAATTCCATGTCTACAACAAGCCCAACACCAACTTTACCCAAAAAATGACGAGGACAACCACACCTGCGGCCAGTGGATCTTCGGAAGCCTTCAACGCATCTAATTGGCTTCACATCCGCACCTACCCATTCTTTGCGACGTTTTACTATGACGATTTTGTTCGTGCAAAATGGCAAGGTTGCGGTCGAGATGATGAAGACAAGGTTGAAGGTTGAAACGTTAGAAGGTCAGCCATTTTATTATTGCGACGGAACGTTGAAACTGTCACTATGAAAATTTAATGCTACACACCAATCCGCAGGTGACAAAAAGATAAAAGACAACGAGGACCATCACGTACTCTCAACCCTTTTACTGCCGACATATCGTTCCCGGTTGAACTTTGAATCATTCTTGCACATGGCGGATTGGTTCAATGAGAATCATCAGGATGCACGAAATGGAAGCGAACATGGTTGGGCGTGAATATGGACATGCGGTTTTAACGTAGATCGTACATATGTACGTTATAATTAATCCAAAGGGCTGGTGGAAATATTTGAAGTCCTTGACTGGTTCATATGCCTCATCGACGCAGACGAACGAATCCAGCCATGATCAGCCTGAGAAGTGCGAATCAATTCTCGTCTATCCCAAAGGGGCCTTCCTATACAAGGCGACATTGACAAGTGGCCTAACAACTGACCGCCATTGACAAGTAGCGTAGATACTCAACAGTCAGTGCCAGATTTTGTAACAGGACGTTTCAAGTTTCAACTTGTGTTGTAGGCTTGTAGCATGTTGAAAATGTTTGTCCTTGTGTAAAGGCAATGCCACAGGCACGATCACCACTTTTTTTCACCTTCCACCCTGTGGCCGAACACTACTTGAGCCAACCGTCCTCGAACTCCCTCAATATTATAACCGAATTTCTCTCTTACATTTACGAATACATTATTGGTCACGACATCCCGGGATTGCCGTCTTCGATGTGTACAGTAGAATCGTGTTGGGAAGTCTGCACTCGCAGCGCTCATTCTAGTCGTGGGTTGTACTGTTGGATGTTATAGCCATGGTCTGCCTTTATTTCTTGCTGAC
>JAIUJM010000537.1:0-14793 GCA_026262225.1 Inosperma sp. D86 | reverse complement strand
CACCGTCTAGGCAGCCGGTTCGCCAGCCCTGGACAGTGGAAGAATTAGCCCGTGCTCGAGCGGAAGCACTGGCCAATGCAGTCGATCGTTCCACTCGCCGATCTTATGGTTCAGCACTTAATTCTTGCAGGTAGGGAAGCTACAGTGTAGCGATAGTATCCATCCAGCGGGGCCATACAGTGTATGGATAGAATGGGAACCGTGGGCGCCCAGCGATATTAGATAAACACATATATATATATATAGATCCCACCATATACCATATCGGTAAAATGACGGAGACGAGGACGTCAGTCAAAGCAGGAAAAGCGACACTCCTGCATGCAGGTAGGCCATTAATCCCATTAGAGACGTGCCGGATAAGCCGGACAACTTCCGAGCATCTATGCTGGGTTCTGCCAGGATGAGCCTGACGACTTCCGAGCATCTATACTCTGAGGCTGATGTGTTCCATTTCGGGTCCGCAGATGAAAGAAGAATTCAAAAGAAGCATTTATGGGAACCGGAATGGGATATCGGCAGGAGCATGAGAGTACATCCGAAGAAATGGGTGGATGTCAGCGACTAATATCAATTATATGAAGGGAATGGGAAGACATCATTTAAATTGTCAGAAATGCAAAATTGAGGTGACATAGGAGGCGGTGCCGGGTGGGAGTGGAACCGAGCCGACTGTGGATTGGATGTCGTAAGAAGAATATATTTTAATAGAGATTATTGTAAATGAGGGAAATAAAGGCGACAATGATGATACGGAATATCCTCAGTGAGGTGGTGGAGGGCGGGCCGGGTAGAAGGAAAAACGTCAGCCGAGGACACAGCTCAGCGGAGGGCTGAGCACACGGGTAAACATGGAGTATCAATGGTCAACATGAATTAATTCTCCCGGAATAATCAAGGACACCTGTAGGTCACATTAAAAAAATTGTGCCGGCTGAAAATGGCGGCACAGCATGCGAAGACGGCTTTCCGGATGTGACAGTATCAAAAAACGTTGATGAAAATGTAGCATTGACGAATTGATAACAAAGCCTACACAATTGATTTGGGGAGTATGGATCCGTTACTGGCCAGGTGCTCGCTAGCCGGTAATGTCATGGGTTGGAAAAGGGGTTAAAAAACGGCTCAAATGTGAACGTATCGATTGATACATAGATTTCAATGGCTCTAACATCGATTGGGGGCGGGGGTTACCCAGCTTCGGGAAAGGTGCCGGATTACACATGCAGAATCGGTATCTCATTTCAAGGTGGCAGCATATAGATATAGATACAGGACAAAAACATAGTAAGTGGAGCATTCAGTCACTTTCCGGATCCAAAACAGCCTCAACCCAAGAAGTCGGCAAGTTAACGAAATCAGCCGGTGTATAACGGATACCTGGCCCCTTTAAGAGGCGGGAAGTACTGGGCATGTTGGAAACACCTTGCGAGGTAGATGGATTTATGTCACTGGGTGCAATTTCCTCATCCGAGCTGAGAGCAGCCGCTGCACCGGTTGCCGAGTATTCTTGATCAGAGAAACATCCCTGTTCATGACGGGGGTCTTCTGAATCAGAGGAGAGGGCATCGGCGGCTGCAGCGGCGGAAGCATCGGGGATAGCCCCGGATGACTCGTCATCACTTCCAGCTGAGCTACTCGTGCTGAGCAGGGCTGCTGCTCCCGCAGCGCTAAATCCATCGTTAGATTCGTACTCATCGTCTGCATCCGATTCGGAAGGAGAGGAGAGGGCACTGGCAGTAGCAGCGGCGGGGGGATCGGGAACGACTGAAGGGGTCGGAAGGATGGGAATAGGGTGATGAGCGGAAGAGTGCATTTGTTGCTCCATTGCAGTACGTCTGTCTAGATCACTTGCAGAGGATGAACAGAGAGCATCGGCAGCGGCAGCGGCGTCGGGACGTACACCAGTCCGTTCTACGGACGCTGTAGGGCTTGACAGGTCAGGCCTTGTCTCATCGTCTGATGAGAGGGCCATCAAAGCCATTCGAGCATTGGTAGAGTCAACGGAGCGGGTGTGTGAATCCGTGGAAAGGGCCGACCGGGCAGCTCTGACTGCATCCGACCCTGATTGGGATGCGGGAGCTGAGGCATAGATGTCGTCAACTGAGATACTATCAGTGAATGCATTGAGACGGAAAAACGCGATACCGACTGTTCATTTCATCGGCAGGGGCTTGCACCCGGATGTGCTGATGAAGTTCTGACCGGTCCTCTGCTCCGTAGCGTGCCAGCGGAGATTTCTGGAAATGAGATGGAATATAGATGTCAGGTAAAAGTGGGAGGGATTGTGACCGAGATCCGATGTTGCTGTAGACGTCGGAAAAAGACGGATCTTTTGTGGACTCCTCCTCGGACCAATTTTTGTCGAGAATGCCACCAGCACGCAGGGAACTGTCATAGCCTGAGTGTGGCAGTGAAAAGTTTCGATCGGCACCCCGGGTAAGGCGGCGTAAATCATCCGGTGTGAGGGAAACACCATAGGTCCATTTGTGCCGTGGTTCATTAATCTTCAAAATCTGAGTTAAAGACGCAGCAGCATCCGCTTGCACCTTTTGTGCCTTTTTGCCCCGGGCGGTCTTCGGCTTAATAGGCATACTATCAGCCGAACGAGCTGGGGGAGGTGGTGCTGGAATAGGGTCAGCCATGGCTGGGGCTACATCCTGACGAAGTTGGTCAGTTTCCTTGATGATGGAAGCTTCATACAGCCCGTATATGCCGGCTGAACGTCGGATAGCCGACTGTTTCCGGTGCTCCGCGGCTTGTTGTAAACCGATCATGTAGTGCTCCAGCTGGTTCGCTTGCAAGATTGCGTTTTCAGCGATCAACCGATATTGAGGACAATGCTGACAAGATGACTCCAGAGGAGGGAAATTGACGCTGGTCGAGGTGCGGGCCGAAAATGTCGGAGTTTGTGTTTCGGGACACTCTGCCCGCTCACGTGTAATTTGATCACGATGAAATGCCAAGCAGTCATCCACTGTTGTACGAGAGAAGTGGATCTTGTCGAACTCCTCATATGTCCTATTCCACCAATCATACAGGTATTTCAGCACAGTACGGGTCGGATGACCCGGCGGAGTGCCAGCATCCAAAGCCAGGAAGATACGCTGACTAAAGACCGGCAATGTGTTATCAATGCTGTACATGTCAGCAGCTAGGGAACGCAAGATGTAAGGGATCTCGATTGGAATGCCGGCTGCGACCGCTGCACCCATGCAAGAAAAGACATATTTCTATTGACATTCAGGTTTCCAAAAAATGCAACCTGCAAGCGATCTCACCAGTTCATGGTTTAAAACCGTTGTTTTCCAGTACTGGCCATCCTCATCGGATTGAAAGATGTCGTGGAGGAGGACGTGCGTGCGAGATTCGCCGTAATCCAAGATCTCCTGAAATTTCGCTGAGTCCCGAGTAATTGGATTCTGCACAGGATTGAAGACGTCGGTTGGTCGGCCTGACATGATTGATGGTTGGAAGAAAGGAAGAAATGACAAGCAAAAAAATAGATCATAATTTAAGTTATGTACATATATGGATAGTGAACCACGTCATGTGATCATGATGGATTGATAAGAAGGATTCACTTTCATGAAAGATCGTTCCGCCCGGAATAGTGTGTCCATCCAGCGTGATTCCAACCGCGTACTGTAACCCAAGAGACCAGGATCATTATCATTGTCGTTACCTAAATTTTTCCATGTCGTGGCCATGAACTGGAAATATCCGGCAGTCCATCCCATTTCCGATGCAACCAATTGTTTCTGTTCCGTCCAGCGGTTTTTCTGTGCACGTGCACGTAACCAATGAACCCGTTGAACTGATGTATCGTGGGTAAACTCAACTATCATATGAAGGGAGGAAATACACACATTCAACCAAATCATCGGGAGATGAAGCCAAGCTGGGCGTGCCACTCAACCAAATCCAAGAAAGTCGATGTTTTGTGGACCCGGGTTCATTGGGATCCAAGATAGCTGTACTTGCTTCCGTATCCGACTTGGTGAGGACCTTGAATTCTGCGAGTGTCATCGGATCTGGAGAGAGCGCCAAAATAGCCGTGCGGCAACGCTGATACTGGTAGTAACAATCCGAAAGTCGTTGGTTTATGTTGGCAACAGAATGCCGAGCACGTGTTCGTACACCTTTGTTTGGTGCGACTCGGATGATATGGGAATAGTGAAATGACTTTTCAGCAATTAAATCTCGGAGGGAAGCCAGGATGCGGCGGCCTTGTTCTTTCCGGAGGCGCAGTTCAGTTGCTTTCAAATCTGCCGAAGATGAGATCATTCTGGACGGAATTGGAAGGGGAGCATTCTCAGGATTTGCTGTGTCTGTCAGGTCGGATGACTGCGCAATCGGCGGAGGCAGGTCGTCATCATCCGGGATGTGCGGAGCGATGATATCTGACCGAGGATTGTGCAGGTAAGCTAATTGTTCATGTTGCATGCCTGCCAAATCTGAGAGTTGTCGTTGTACTTTTTGCCGCAGTTCGGTGATATGCCGGTGAAGCTCATCCCGGGGATCAGTTTGAAATGTCAAGAGTTTGGCATGAATCTCAATTCTAGATAAAACTCTGGCGTAAACTAGAGGATAAACCTTGAATAGTGGATGAACACATACTGTGATTCTTCAATTTGCAAGGCGAGTTCTAGCCAAGCCAAATCGGGTAAATCCGGGCCGCTGATGTTCTCCCGGGCATGTATGTGACTATTCGGCTTTCGGGTCGCATAAATATCCATTACTTTCCGTTGCTGCATGCATATATTTTCGGCAGTCTGAATTTCTACTTCCCACTGTTGTTGCAACCGGGGCTCGATACCGGAAGATATTTTCGTGAAATACTCGTGAGCCTGATCCGCCATCTCCACTGCTTCATCATATTGTTGGCAGAGTGTGTCAGCTGGGATGGTCAGATTATATTTCAAAGGAACACTCAAATCACCCACCCATGCCGAGCATCTTCTTCCGGTTAGAATCGCAAGTATGATTGTCGAGAATTTCGGCCCGGTGTGCTAATGTGGCTGTACGAGTTGCAGGAGAGATTTGATTCAGTGAGGCCCAAAGCGATTCCAAGATTTCGCCGGCCACTGTGCCGCATCCTGGGATGAACGAAGGGGCAAAACGAAAAAAACACTCATCCTTATGTCCATGGACATGGAAAAGACCAATCGCGAAATCGAGATCTAAACCGGGTGGCAGGAGGTGGCCGATCCGATCCATGAAATGAATGCAATACTGGCAGATAATGTCGTAGATCAGGCGCACCCATTGGCGTGCATGGATGTGTGTGGTTTGTAAAGCCTTTAAAACTGACCAATCAACATTCTTCTGCTGTTCCCCTCAGAAGAGGTTATTGAGGCTATTCGGGGCGAAACATCCATGACGGGCACAAGCGACAGCCACCACACCGGTTACGTCGCATGCCTTCGAGGAAAGCATCGCTTTCTCGATGGCTCTAAAATTATTTTCACATGGGGCATTCTATCGGAAAGCCAGATGAATGAAATGTCATTCCGCCGATGGTTACGCACCGTTTTTCGTTCAACGGCACTTTGTAGGAAACTGGAATACTCTTCGCGAGGAGACATCATACCACTACCATCCAATAACCATACATCGGAGTCACCGGAAGCGAGCCGAACGTGATCGGCTGTGAAATTCCCGTCCATTACAAATGTACGGGTGTATAGCCAACTACACAGCTGAAGATAGGAATCGGTGTTGTTGCAAAACAACTTACTTTTGATCTGGTGTCCATGCCTGCGGAGCATTGATCCCCGGCTGAGGACACGCCGGGCAAAATATGGTTAATTCTCCCGGTCCTGCAGTATGAATATCGCGTTGATTGTGGGCAAACCCCCCCCACTTCAACTTCTTCAGCCAGCGCCATAAACGTGACATTCGACGCAATTCCGGGTAGAGGTTATCGACCTCGGCTGGTGACCAGGCGGAAGTCAGCCGACGGAGCAACATGTAGTACTGATAAGCGGATGCCTAAATGAAATAAGTACATAGAAGCTTTTAATGTATTGGGCATGGCACCTTCAATTCAAGATTTGCTAGACGGAAGTAGTCCAGTACTCCTGTCGTAAACACAGTCTTGCATTTCCGAAATGATGTGGGCAATAAGCGACAAGCAATTAAATCTAGGGTAACTTCTTCTTCACCCTGACAGTTGCATGTAATCAAGGGTAAGTAATGTAAGCCATTGGTGTGGACGACACGGACGAAAGGATTGTTAAGTGCATCATGTGTAGGTCGATTTGATTCGCAAGGTTCCAATGCTTCCCGATGCTTTCCAGGAGCCGCGTCCGTGGAACTACTGTCTGGCACAGAAATATTGTCCTTAGGTGACAGCATTTCGGCGTGACTTCTCTTTTTCCCTAAGTTTCGGGATGCTCGGAGGTTGTCCACGGGTTCCGCAGCAATGCTCTCCCGCTCTGGTGACAAAGATTCCTGCTCTACACCATCCATCTTTTCCTGAATACTATGCAATGTGTTCTCTTGAAACAGCATGGTCGGACAGAGCTTGACTCGTTTGCGGTGTGGTATCAGTAGGTGACTTCCGACTTCCCAAAGTTCTGCCTGACGAAAATGTGTGCCGGTCCACCGTTCAATACGATGTGTTGGGTTGTTCTCGTGCAATTGGCGCATGCAATGGCGGCACTTTGCAACTGCCATTGAGCAATCGCAACATCGCCACACGGCACGGAAGCTTTTCGGGCATCCCGGACACAGTACATGCCTCGGTAATGACTCGCGGAACATCATCCCTTGAAGTATATCACTTGCCCTGTCAATAAATTCCTTCATATAGTCTTGCTGTTGCTGCGCGTGAATGTCAATTAGCAAATTGGCATATTTTAAATATTCCACTTACTCGTCTGTTTTGCTGTGTACTCGACGTTTCATCATCGAACATCTCATCCACCGGCATCGGTTCCCATTCCTGGTCTGCGAAGTTCGGCCGCTCGTCCTTTCTTGGCAGCACTTCTTCCATTGGCCTTTTGTCACGCAAAGGAACTGCAATCCGCTGCGCTGAAACACCTTCCTTAGTTGAGACCAAGACCGTCTCAATGGACATGGTTTCAGCTGCATCATCATCATCTTCATGCATTATCATTCTCTTCTCCTTGCGCCTTTGTTTGGGACGTTTGCTTCCAGTGTACATGGTTGGTGCTGTAGATAAGTGACGGTGGCCTGATATTTATTTTTCGCATATAATTCAAAAAGGACAACTATGGTGGTCAGACGGGACCACGAGGCTAACATGAGGCACGGACACCTGAGTGGTGCCATTTTTCTTATATTAAATGTGATTGATGTCAGTTCGATGTGTTACAACCTAATCACACCTAATGAATCAATACCCGGGCTCGAAGACCAGGAAACCGCGGAAAGATTGCAATTATACTGCAATGGAACGGGCAGTCATCAGCAAACATAAGGATGAATACCGTTCGCAACCAACGCGGGTTCTCCGAGGAATGGTTTTCCGAAGCAAGATTCTTGTTGACATGTTCAATTTTTGGAAGGATAATGGATATGCACCGCAGGATGAAGAAGAGAGCAAGAAGCGGGTCAAGGTACAGTAATGATAACGGATACTACTGTTAGCAATCACTGGAATTTTGCAGGCGCTTGCAGAATGGGTGGCTAATAATTGGAGGCCTAAGACGACAGCGCCAACTGATCCACAAATTAAACGGAGGGTCCAGGCTATTGAAGTTATCGCGGATTTCAGACCGGGTGTTGTCGATCAGGAACTCAAGAAACTTTTCGAGGGCAAAGATTTGAACTTGGTACCCAGACAGGAACTCTTTCTCAGCAGAACGAAGGCGGCCAGCAAAGCTATTAAGTTACTGACAGCAGCTGAAAAGGTTCAATTGGAAGAAGAGATCTCCCGGCGTAAGACGGAGGGGAACCCAGAAGATATCAAAGCAGTGTGAGTGCGACATTCCGCCGTTCGTTGAACCTATAAAACTTAGCCATTTTGCTCATGTAGGTTGGCTGCCAAACATTCTCATCGACGTGTTAAAAAGTCTGCTACCGAATGGTGGCTCGAAATGGGATTGTATTCCGTGGTTTTCACAGTCTATGTCGGCAAGGACGGAAAAATAATGTCCGAGTGGTAAGCGCAAAGTGCAAGCAATGAGAGATGATTAAGAACTGATTCCCGATGTAGCCATGACTATGTCACTAGGCCTCAGGGTACGAAAGTGCCAATGTTCCGGGAGGCACAACGGGAAAAGGCACAAGAAATGCAACGACTACTTGCAGATTTCATCAAAATGATGCGAAATGAGATGCAAATAACGTCCGGACAAGGGTCGGAGTTGTCGACGGGATCAGGTCTCATATTGACTGCCGATGGCTTTCCGGTACTGCCGGAGGAAGACGTGTGGAGCGAGTGGAAGAAAGAACCGTTAGAGCGTTTAATGCGAAATTATGTGGCAGCCCAGTATCGTGAGTAGGCATTAACAAATCAAGTCCTCTAATGAACAATTACCAGGTCTTGTCGCGGGCACAGCATCCGTGCCATGGGGAGCTCTCACCAAAGAAACAGCGAGATTCATTGACACCAAGTACCTCCCTGCTAGCTTTGAATTGCGTGACCCCCATAATATGACGCTTCCAAACATTCACCGATTTCTGAAGCATATCGGTAGCCGGCAACGCACTTATTCCGCGCCGGAGGCATTCCGCTTTCATCATTACCAGAGCGGAAGATATGATAAAGCGCTCAAGGAAGCACGTTATTCACTTTCGGACAACACTGGGAGCAGACCCACTGACATATCACGGGAGGACACGGTTGTCACTCCCATGGAGATGGATGCTCTCATTCCGATCAATACTGTTCAAGACGACCAATCCCCCGTTAATGAAGCTGGCAATGATGAAATTGCATTTTATGCAACTGCCGAGCCCTCTAAGCCATCCAGGGCCCGGAAGGCAACAAAAAAGCGACGGACGGTAATCCTCACTTCCAGTGAAGCCTCGGAAGAAACAACTATGCCTGGGAATGAAGAAGATAAACAGCTAATGGCAATTAAAGATGAAATTCAAAACAAGCGAAAGCCTCGTCCTCGGTTGCGTCCACCGCCGGTTGAAGGCGGTCTTACCGGCGAGCCGAGTAGCCAAGCCGACCGATGCCCGAATGAGCAAAGTGCCACTCTGACGCTTTCCCAACTGACTAGCTCGTATGAAAAAGAAACCATGAATATGACTACATACAACAAAGAAATTAGCAATGTTACCGGTACAACACCGGGTACTCAACCACCTACATCCGGGGTTGTTGAAAAGATGTTGAACGCAAAGCTGGAAATGGGAGAAACAAGTCACTGTGAGTTGGTCTGCACAAGAATAACATATTGTAGGCTGACATTCGATCGGAACACAGCAGGCAGACAACCGGCAAAGAAAACTCTCACAGCCGATGCCTTGGCACAAAAGGAAGCAGCACAATTCACTTCACTCGGAAAGAGGGTCCCGAGACGCAAAGAAAGAGGTTGAGGTAGAAGACATGAGATTCACAGTTTCCGGACGCAAGCACTTGTATTAAATTTAAAAAAAAAATAATAAACACCTATGTAATTACTTCATAGGTGTTTCTTCTTTTGACTCGGAAGTTCCTCCCCTTCATGTGGTCGCTTTACTCCACGACGGGCATCCGTATCCACCGACATCGGTTCAGCACTCCGACTCCGAGATCGGCTGCGAGTCAATGGAGGAGATGTCCGCGATGGTCCGGGGGATTTCGATCGTGAGCGAACTTCCGGAAGAGGGGGAAGCGGTGTGAGTGCTTCGTATGCAACATTGAGTGTAGAGGGCGAGGCATCGGACCTGGTCGTTGAGGAGATATCGGAAGCGAGAGGTATAACCGATGATGGCATAGTTGTAGACTCGATGGGATGGGCAACCTGCGAGGATGAGGGCGTGGCCGGGGTAACCTGGATCGAAGGGGTGGCGGTTCGATTCGGAGATGGTCCGGGAAGCTCCGAGTGTATCGGTTGTTCACCTTCGGGATTGCCGGTGCTTGGCCTTTCAGATTGTGCGATCGGGGATGCATTACCGATCGTAAGGGATGGCGCCTGGTCATCTACCATCATCGTATCCCCGATCAGTGCAGATGGAGGGACATTTGCAACGAGATCAGGAGGTTCGGTCCGGTCCGGTGTCGGAAGGGGCGTTTCGATCGGTATCATCGTCTCGTTGGTGGATGGAGTTTCAACGATGGGAGGTGGGTGCGAGATTGAACTCATTGTACCCTCGGTTGGTACAACTACCAACGGGAGACCGGAGGCAGTATCGGAGACAGTCGGGGATTTGTTACCGGCCTGTTGTGTCACCATTTCTACCCCACTGGATGTGGCCGCTGATACCGGGTGCAAGCCGGCCTCTTGTCGTGTTCCATCTCGTCCCTCCTCTTCTTCATCTTGGTCTCCCGGCGGGAGGACGTCCTTGACCTCAATCCCTAAAATCCGGACCATCTTCTCGATTGCATACGTGACTTGATCCATAGTGATTTCTAGGGCGTTTAGCCTCTCTTCGTAGGTCGGGTACTCCTCCAATATTTTGTCGGCTTTGCCGACAACAGCACCGACCCGAGCTTCCAATCGTCCAATCGCCGTCCCCAAATCTGTATTGACTTGAAGTCTGTATACCAATAGCACACTAGTAATATCTCAACTTACCGGCATTATTCCGGGTGGTAGTCCCTCGCCTCCGGCTTTTCCCCCGGCCGGATGTCCCTTCCGTCTTCCATGACGGACCTGCAGTCCCGCTACCCTCATCATCTTCACTCTCCACCGATGCTTGCGATACGACCCGCCTTCTGCGGCTAGTAGTCTTCCTGGGTTTCTTCGCTTGCCCTTTTGGTGCGCGTGGTTTGCCCTTGTCGCATTTCACCTTCATCCGGGCACACCGAGCACAAACCCCTCCCTTGGCCTGCACCTCACATTCCTCATTATCTTTCTCACACTTGGGGCACCGTGGATCGTGGTATCCGATGACCTTGATTTTTGGCTTCGTTCCTTTCTTGCCGGCAAAATCGGGTTCACCTTTGATCACCGGTTTGACATCCTCTTCCGATTCTTCCGATTCTTCATCCGGCCACCATTTCGTCTTCGAGCGAGTTTGACGTTTGGCAGGAAGTTGCTCGTCACCGCTCTCCATTTTTATAATTTCCTCCCCCGGATAATCGTCGTCATCGGCTGAATCTCGATTGAGGGCGGTGAATGACGGTTGGTCATCCCGCATTTCGATATCTGCTTCGGGTGTGACCGGACGTGGCGTGGGCACACTCGGACCAGGGGCCTTCGGAGGTGAAGCAGGAACCCCTCGATTTATGACCACAGTTCCAGGGGTGTATCGGGTGGATGCCTTTCCGGGGTTGTTCGTTAGTGACATGAAATGGCGACCTCCAAACTTACCACCTCGTTCGAAACATCATCCCACGCCTTTCCCTTGCCTTTCCATTGCTTCTCCTGCCCCATCACCACCGCCGTCGGTACTGCTTCCGAAGTCGTCGGATGGAGCGTTGCAAGAGACTATCCATGGCTCGACATTAGTGGAATTGTTTTCCAGAAAAAAAGGCTTACGGGTACACTATTCTTTGCAACACCCTCCACTTGAACCGTGGCTTTCTCCTTCTGAAGTTGGGCCGTGCGGATGTTCCTTTCCATTTGTCGCATTTTCTTCCGAGCCGCCGCAAGATCGTGTCCAGCATCAAACTGGGTGAGGGCTGCCTGTTCACTCTCCACAAATCCCGATCGTTGTCCTCCATCCTTCCAGAGCTTCCAGCGAGAAATAAGACGGTAGAGGTAAAGCCGACGTTTGAAGATCGCTTTCACCTCATCCGAGCCGGTCTTCTCTAGGCTAAGAACCTGTTTCTGTAATGGCAGGGCATGACAAAGCGTGCTTATAGGTCTTTATAGCAACTCACCATTTCTTTTTTCAATTTCTCCATTACCTCCACTATCGTTCCCTGTTCCACTCCTTCCCGGACAGCCTCATCAAGGGTTTGGAGCCTGAGACCAACGTCGGTGGCTGAAAGGGAGGTCTGAGCCATCGTGTTTGTTGGGATTGTTGTTAGATTGCGTTGTGATCGTGGCGGTTGTGGCAAGAGTCGGATGAACACTGTTGATTGTGTGCCGTCATCATCAACCAACAGTCACGTGACACATTTCCCACCTGTTTCATCGGATACTTATCTTTCTATCTTGACTATGCCGCAAGAAAAACAGGAACACAAGCCCTCTGGCACTCCCGATCACACAGATCAACCTGCAGAGCTATCTTGGAACCCGCAGAATGCCACTGGCATCCCCTTTGGCTATTCGATGTGGCATACCGAGGACGGAATGCAGTTTCTGCTGCCGCGATATCTGGTACAAACGACCCACCTGGCACTCCAAAAGGAAAGAAACCAGCGAACTTTCAACGTGTATGCTAATCGTGATCCGGTGCGTCGTTTAGATTCCTGCACCTTCGGATAACTCTCATTTCTCTTAGCCGTTTGACCATAACTATGGCTCCACATGTCGGTTGGGACATGCTGGTCATATTTTCGCTCCTCCGGACCCGGTAGGTTTCTCTGCACCTTCAGGAGCGGCTCTCATTCGTCAGGTTAGAGTTTATCCCATCGGGAGCTCCTCGCTTTACATGCGGAGGTCAAAGCACTACAAGATTTACATGGGCTAAGCTACAAGGATGCTGCCCATCGTCTTTACTTGGCCGAGGTGGAGAAAATACAAGCCGAGGAAAATGGGATCGCCGCCCTTACCGATCTTCGTCAACGTACAGCTGCATTCCTCAAGAACGATTTGCAACGGCCGATCTCCCAGCTTGAGGCGAATCGAATGAATTTGGATGGATGAGTGACCGTGTCAGTCGGCTTCGTCTTTGATACTCGCGTCCCAAGTTCTCTGATTATGTATATATGCTTATGTACAATAAGCACCTTTCATAGATCATTTCATATCTCCTATAAATTCATTTCCGGCAGTACACATTCGCATTCATCCGAGCCGACTCTGTCTGACTCCCCATAATGTCCAGTCTTCATTCGGATTATTGCAATTGTCCCCCGGTCATCATTAAGTTATCACTGGTGGGCAAGCCGAGACTCAGGACGTTGCCCAAATCTTTATCCTGGATCATCGATACTACCCGCCTCGGCTCGGGACTGCCTATATTCCTCATATGTTATTCAAGTATCCGATGGATGTAAATGTACTTTTGCATACTAAGGTACGTGCTATTGGCTATGTATGAACGGGTGTCACCGGATTCGGAACGTGGCTGGGCCCACCGATACTACTTTTGGTCTCCTTTGACAATTTTACTAGTCGGATGTCTATGTCTATCATAATTTATTTAACATTCATCGTCATGACGGTATCGGTTTTGGCAAGCCGGCTTTAACCTCAGCCGACGCATTAGTTCCAACTGCTTGTCAAATTACTTGAGAGTCTTATTGTATATACAACATCTTTCAATAGTTCTCCTCAACCCGCCACGCACGGAAAGGTTTAATCGACTCTTACCTTCTTTTCACATCCGCATCTATCCGTCGAATGTCATTAACATCTCCGGGGATTATCCTTGGAAATATAGCTTGATCTTCAAACAAATATTTTTCATTAAATTACTGTTGTCTCACCGCCCCCGACACTGCTGTAGCCTCGGATATACCAACCCGACGCACCCCACTGTCGTCACCGATACCCCCGAGTAAGATACCTACTTCGCAGATTCCAAAATCTAAACACTAAATTCATATCTGATCTCGTAGATTTTGTTTATCTATCCGTATGGCTTCGCATAGGACCTTCTTTCCGTGCCGACGTCTCGTCCCGTTCCACACTCACACATTCATTTGATTGATTACTTCTTATTTCTTTGCTTGCTGTGGGCTGTCACACGCGAATTTGCAAAGCTGTCCATCTATTCAACGTTTTCCCACATGAATTTTCCGGCCAAGCCCGATCCGTTCTGCCTCCTATTTACTCTCTGGTTGGTCTGAACCTCTGTAACCCTTAGATAGTCAGTTTTCCCTCTTTCTGGAGTTGTCATGCCTTCCCAAACTCAACTGGCTAATCCGAGCGGCTATGTCCGGTCTCCGAATCTTTCCGTTTCGGAACCTCGGGTGACTCCGATGTCGTTTCGGAACTTCGGGTGACTCTCAAACGCTATCACCTCGCTTAGTGAACTGCTCGGTTCTCGGCTCCGTCATTCTACCAATATGGTATATGCGATCTATATATATATATATGATTATCTAATCTCGTGGGGCGCCCGCGGTTCCCATTCTATCCATACACTGTATGGGCCCGCTGGACGGATACTATCACTACACTGTAGCTTCCCTATGTGATTCATGTGCCATCACATCAATCCACGTTCTGTGAAATCATATCTCTCTGGCATCGTTCACCAACTTGAAGCTGATTTTCCTAATATTCGTCACATTCGGTCTTCCAAACCAATCCTCGACATCATGCGTGGCTGTCTCCGTTTGCGAGGACGCGAGGTGAAGCGTAAAAAACCTTTACGAGTTGAAGACATCCTGGTGGTTCAGTCACACTTCGACCGTTCTCAGTCTCATGACGACTTACTATTCCTTGCCTTGTTAACGACTGGGTTCCATGGCCTTCTCCGTTTGGGTGATATGACCTTTTCGGATGACCGAACTACCCGTGATTGGAGGAAGGTTACTCGTCGCCCATCTCTGGCCGTCCTTCGAGACCACTATGAATTTTTACTGCCAGCTCATAAAGCTGACAG
>JAIUJM010000536.1:0-14796 GCA_026262225.1 Inosperma sp. D86 | reverse complement strand
TATGTTCCCATTGTTGACGCCTGCTACGCTTGGTGCTTTGATTGCGTTGTATGAGCACAAGATTTTTGTGCAAGGTGTTATTTGGGGTGTTAATTCTTACGGTACGATGCGCCTTGACTTTTGTCGCGTTTTACTCATGAGTATCTAGATCAAATGGGTGTCGAGCTTGGAAAAGTACTTGCTAAGAATATCTTATCTCAGCTCGACAAACCAGAGGACGTCAGAGGCCACGATAGCTCGGTAGGCATCAATTACAAGTCGTCTGATCCTATCTAATTTGTTATTGTAGACGACTGGGCTTATCCATTTTTACCAGAAACACAGGAAGGAGTAGGGTAGTTTAACTGTGTCGTGTAAAATAATGAATCTTCTTTTCTCCAAATATGTTGTCGGCTTCCCCTTCTTTGTCACGAGGAGTTTGAGAATTCTGGTACGTTTACACGTGTCAGGGATAAACTTGAAACGCCATACTTTGTCTCAGCGCCTATATTTAAAAAGCTCCTTCTCAGCAAGGTCTCTAGTTGAAAATCTTTCGGACTGCAGGACGAGGTACGATCTGACGGAGAATTGGCCAAATAGGGAAATTGTGTCGTGTAACAACCCAGAGTGACGTTAATGGGGTTACCTTGGCATCAGTAACTTGTTGAACTGGAAAGCAAGTTGGATTCCGTCGAGGTTGAGGGGTTTAGATACGAATAACGCGAGGATGAGTGAAACTCGGTTAGACTAGGAATAGAATACTTAAGTGTGTGAACCCCTGAGGCCCAAAAATATATGATAGAACTTGGACAGCAATAGAATATTATTTTTCCCAATGATTTTCGCCACTCTGGTAACTGAAATTGAGATGCAGCTCTGTGGCGTTTCTGTGCGATGAGCCGTGCAGTGCAGAGAGAGACACGAACATATGTTATATAATTCCAAGTTTAGGATGTGTGATGTGATGATACATCAAACTCGCCGAGCCGTTTTATGATCACCACTCAGGCTTTCCTTTTATCCCCTCCGATGTCCTCTTTGCACTGACTTGTTAATCCCTTCCTCGACATACGGTATGTTCTCTCCGTTGTTCATGCACTCTTGCTTATCATCCTTGAAGATGGCCTTGTCGGTCTCGGGCTTTCCTGAGCCCTCTCGTCATCCCAACGAGGCCTTTACCAACCCTGATGAAGCCAATACGAGGAGTGTCGGAAACACGCCTCGTCTGCTAGGTTTTTTTGCCGGTGCTGCCAGTGCTTCTACTGTCAAGAAGCCAGAGTTGGGGTTGCCAGCGACAACAACAGCAACGAGAGCGGGCGACGGAGATTTGCCTGCAAGCAGAGGGAGCTCAGCACCAACGACACCGGCGACATCGTTTCCTGGTTTTGAGATTTTGCCACAGAAAGAATATGAGAAAGAGCTCAGTCTTGGGGTTGTCCAAAAATTGGATGCGCCTCGGGGTCATAACGGCGCGAAACGGGCACGGTTACCGTCTCTGCCACGACGGACGACGCCGTCTCCAGTTCGCTTGGGTCCTTCCAATATGACCAGGTTCGAAACTGGAGCAGGTCCAAGAAATCGACCTCAGGCGCATGTACATTCAAAATCTATTCCAGCGCCGGTCGTCGTTGTACAAGACTGGTGCCCTGAAGAGACCCCTTCGTCCTCAAGACCCCTGCCATGTCTTCCCCCTGCCGGCATGGACCCACTATCCTCTTCCAAGTCCGGTGCAAATGCTGTCGTCGTGTCTTCTCTTCGGCAGCCTACCGGACCTTCAACGACGCATGCCAGTGCAGTCGCGGGGCCATCAAAACAGCCCCATGTCAATGCTAAGCAAGCAGTAATTCCTCGCGCCGTTACACCTCCTTCCTCCAAGGTCCTTATCACACAGTCGTCGCAGAGAGCTCACAAGCAGAACTCTTCATCTCTCTCAATGCGATATCAGCCCCTTATCGTCGACCCTTCCCCATCTCTTGATGCATCCTCAACTGTCAATGACACTCCTTCCAACCCTGTCACAACTGTCCTACTTGCTCCGAACCCTATTCGTCCTCTTCCTCGGATCCCACCTTCATCTTCCATTCTCAGACCACCACCATCAGGCAGTTCTACTTCTACTTCCAGTATGTCACGTTATACTCCCCCGCCCGCTCCTGTGAGACGACCAAGAACGAGTCCGAGCTCATCCAGCAGTTTCACATCATTTTCAGCCGGTCCTTCCACATCATCTTCTGCCACAAGTCCAAGATCTGCATTTGAAAATATCCCAAGCTCATGGGCTTCCAAACCTGTCGATCTCAAATCGTCAAGACCAAACAGTCCCCCTGTTGGCGTTGCTGGTTTACTAAGGACAACGACAGCCCTACGTCATCGGCCTACACCGCTCAAAATGCCACGCTCTCGGTCATATTCGCGTCCGCGTAGGGAACGGTCGGCAGATTCCTATGTTAGGCTTGTCGGGCATTCTAGAACCCCTCCTGGTAGTGCCAGGTTGCCGCCGACGTCATTTACTGACGATGGGTTAATGAGGGGTTCGACAGCTGCGAGACTAAAGACATCACAGACAGTTATGGTGACAGGTGCCCGACCGTTGATGAGAAAGTGTTCTGTCATGCCAACGGTACCAAATGGGTCGGCAGGACAGGAGAATGTGACGGCGGTGGCGGATAAAGTCCTTAGTCCGGGGTTATCGAGAGGGTTGACGACAGTGGGGGATAAGCTCCCTAGTCCGCCGCTGTTATCGAGAGAGTTGAGTCCTTCCAGACGGATGGTTTCTACATTTTCAAGAACGGTCAAACCGGCTGCCCAGTCACCTCCTCGTGGTTATACACCTTCACCTTCTCAAACTCAAACCAAGACTTCGCCTCCAATGCCTCCTCCTCGAGCAAAGCCAATATCTCGCCCAACAGGTCAAACGATCGACACTCCGAGCCATCCTCCGCTCGACGCAACGCCGCTCTCCAAAGCTGTGACAGGAGACATTGACACCACTGTGGGGCAGAGTAAGGATGATAACCCCGAATCTCCTTTGGAGTACTTTATCGATGGACCCGAAACCGATATCCCGAGACCCAATCGCAGTCCTTCCCCTATTCAGTATGCGCGACCTCCGAGTGATGTAGTTCCCGGAAATTGGCAGTACCTTTCAACGGAAGGTGAAACGACAGACGACGAGCCTACTGGAGCTAGTTCATCGACTAGTAATTCTCCCAAATTTGTCAACAGGTCAAAGAGGAGGAGAGGTCAATTGAGATCATACAAGATGGATTATCGACCTCAGGTGCAGAACTTGTCTGCCGGTATGCTCCCGATTGATAACCCCGAGGAGAACCTTTTACCTCGTCCTTCAACTGAGACGCTTACGTTTATACCACCACCTTCAAGAGCGGCACGGAAAGCGTTGACATCAAAGGTGACATCGAAGGAAAAGGAAAAGAAGAAAGAAAAGGAGGAGAGAAAGAAGAAGGAGAAATGGACGTTTGCTGATTTTTCCCCTTCAATTGGAGCGTCGAGTTCGTCACCGCCTGAAACGAGGCAGTCTTCCCCGGAAAGGAAGGGAAGGTCAAGGCAACCTAGAAAGCTTGCTGATGCGGTGTCGTTGGCGCTTGGTAGTAGTGGTTGGTCTACTACAGTCGCGGGTTTGGCGTATGCGAGTGGACGCGGTGCCACCTCAGGACCGGTTTCGAGGTCTCGACTCAATACATCCTCGTCTGGTATGTTATTTTTTGTTGTTGTGAGCGTCGCACATTTTTGAACTCGAATTAGGAGAACTTGATGAAGTGTTGGATATCCGTATGCCCCCTCTTTCCCGTAGCAATATGGTGTTTGATTTAAGAAGGGGTGGAGGACCGTCTCCTCTCGAGTTTGATCCGGATCGTATGGTCGAGCGACCGAGCACACGTTCATCGTCATCTCCAAAGGTGATGATTACTGCTAGGAGTCGAGACGAAATGGCAGACACGAGCAGCAATTATGCTAGCGAGTCGAGTCTTAGTGTTGGAGGAGGTTCGGGCCGTGGGGGTCGTACTTCCATTGAAGAGATGGTGTTCAGCAAGCCTCCGGCCAGTGAAGAAGACGAGGGTACGGAGGAGATGCCGTTCATGTGGTTGTCGAGGGATAAACCTCCGTTAAAATCTACACCGGTTATTCCTCCACCTTCAGCGCCTGAGTCGCGATTCCAGCGTACTCATAGTCGCGTTGGCTCCTTGGATGCTTCTTCTCCTCAGCAGTCACAGGTGGTGGTGGTATCTGGTAGCAGTCGTGATCCTTCCCGTAATCGTTCAGTCACACGACGGATCTCTCCTGTTGCGTCGGCGTCTACTGGATCAATGTCGCCTGTGTCATCCTTAGTTTCAACACCATTGACCTCCTTTGCTAGGAGCTCGAGCCAACCTGAAAGTGCAGATTATCTGGTTGGTGTATTCCTCGGTAGCGACAGTAAACATGGTAGTGGTCCAAGATTTGGCGAAGATTTGGAAGGAAGAAATGTGTTTGAATCTGCTGGGAAACCGAAAGAACAGTTGCGGGAGCGAGGTGAGGTGAATTCGAGAAGGGTAGTTGAGCATGGGGAGTACTGGGAAGGGAACCGAAGGGCTCAAGTTGTGGATGTTATTCCCAAGTTGAGAGCTTTGAAGGCAGATAAGTAGTAGACGATTACTTGGTGCATTTATTTTTTCTTCCATCTCTTTGGTCTTTCTTCTTAGATATTGCACATATTTTTTTAACTTATTCTTTTTTTTGGAGAAGTAGAATATCCTTTGAATTTGACATGATGGGCGCACCTGGGTCCGAAAGCAGGTTTATTTTTAGTTTCTTTGCACGTGATTATCTCCTGTGTTCCCTGTCTCCTTATTACCCATCGTAGACCGGTGACCGGTCCGTCTAGAAGACACATGACTTTTGGATGGGTGTCTACCGGTAAATCTGAGTTTAAATTGGCAGTACGCGCATTTTGTTCGAAAAAGGCTATCCGATTTCTGACCGACCCTCAACAAACCTCACGTGCCCGTGCTAAATCACTGTGATCGCGTTGCGTTGCGTTGCATTTCAACCTTCGTTAAAATTTTAAATCACTGTCCAGTGTCCGGTCCCATGGCCCCAAGCAGAGATATTGGCTGCAGCCAAACGAGCACCCCAGAATCAGTCACGCAGTGCCGAAGTCAACCGAAATCTCGTGTTTTCCCAAAATCTGTCAACAATCCATCCCAGCAATACACCGTTGTTGGAATCCGCTTTTGGAGTTGATACCGAAACGGTGTATGCTCAGAGGACTTATTTGATGACGACAGTTTTGTTAATGTGTCAACACTTGTTATTTTATACGCTATTTAATATATTTCATTTACTTTTCTTATTAGACATCAGCCAGTGAGCCTGAGTCCCCCTGATTCTTGCGATTCTCGACGAAGATACTTAAACCTCATACTATCGACATTGACAATGAGTATGCAACGCGATGTCATTTGGCAGGGGCACGTGAGATTTGTTGAGGGTCGGTCAGAAATCGGATAGCCTTTTTTGATCAAATGCGCGTCCTGCCAATTTAAACTCAGAAATACCAGCCTGTATAACGACAGATACCCATCCAAATGTCACGTGTATCTTCTTATACAGGCTGGTCACGAGCCTATACCCATCGTTCGCCAACACCATCACCTATCAAGTTTTTCATTCCCCTTGGTCTCTTGAGCCCCGACAAACGAACAAAACGGGGAAACACAAAAAATGGCTCGACCTAGCACAAGCTCGATTCGTATCCCCCAGAGTGCACCCGCAGGTGGCATCACCATCACACAACCACCTCAAACGGCCACATCCTATTTCAAAATCGCCCCAAGTCAAGCCATCACCTTTGGTTGGAACATGACCTCCGTCCTCGCTACACCGACCCATCTGACCCTCTCTGCCGTATGTGATAACGGAAACACGTACCCAGTCGGTCCGACAGACGGGATCATTCCTGGAACGGCGACGGGAGTGGTCTGGGATATTTATTCATATCAGGTGAATAATCCCAATAAGCCATTGGCCCAAGCGACCTATACGCTGCACATTTGGGATGAACGTGGTCCTGGTGCAGCGAGGAAAGCCGGGTATTTAGCGGAGAATAATCAGCTGCAGTTTGCGCTTTATACTCCTCAGGGTTACACGCCGATTTCGAGTGGTGAGTATTTATTTTATGATAAAGTTGGAAACTTTGACTGAAAAACGTTTCAAGGATGGACATGTGCTGCGTGTAGTGGAGCATGGTCTAATACGACACATCCGGTGTTCATCTCACTCATGGTCACTTTGTTCATCGTCTTCTTCTCCGGATTCCACCTCCTCCGAGGGACAGCACGCACACGGAATTGATTTTATTTTCTTCGTTGGCGTTGTTGGATATTTTGAACTCTTTCATTTATGCCTTCACTACCTCTATTTTTTTTTTCGACGCATGGACGTTGCTTTCTTCATCGCCTCTGTTGCAAGATTGATTTTATGCATATTTTCTGTTCTTGATTTGTCGTACAATCGCTCTCTGATATCGGACTTTCCACATACATCCCACTGCACCTAATGTTTATTTCATGCCAGCAGACATTATAGCATTTTGTTTTTAGATCCTTCCATAATTCATGCCAGATCGTAGGGCAACCGAACGAACAATGAAATCGATTGCAATCCCATCCCTTCACAAATGCGCAAGATGTAGCTTGTCCTCTCATTCATGTAGGTCATTAAAAATATCAAAAGTCGACAGGATACAATTTCCTCGGCGTGCTCAGCTCGTCCAATATAGCGTCAAGCATCCTTTGCTAGACCCACCATGCAGCAGCTCACTTACATATTTTTCCATCGTCCCGTTAAGTGCAGCCTATCCCGAATGAATTCTGCTTTGCTTAGTTCTGGGGCTAACAACAAGACGCCATTCGAGATGGCAGTTGTCCTTTGGCATGTTTTGCTACATCTCATCGAGGCCTTCGATTGTGGGGCGATCCGAGAGACCTATCATGAACTGCAAGGCCCAAATAACGTTGCCAAAACGAATCACAGCATTGACGCAGGGGGAGTTGAGCTCTCCAGGTCGCCAGTAGAACTCAAAGGGTGGCTTGATGGCTTTCAGTGCGTTTGAGTCTCTTCGGGGGAAAGAATGAATTTGGGTTTGGATCATTGACAAGATATGCCTTACATGGTCTGTTACCTCGGACAGGGAAGAAGGCATGGGCGAAACACTCAATAAGGCATTCTGCAGCAGTGCGAAGAGAATGGCTGACTACTGAGCCTCAGAAACGATTGCTGTTCAACGGGTAGCCAGCGAGACACATCTTTACCAAGGGTCCGGGCGAGAAATGATGTCAAGATGTATGGAGCCAACGGTGGAGGCCCGGGTTTAAGAGTGAATAATATCTCCGGGGGAATGTCAGCATTGAAATCCAGGTATTCGGCTTCCAGGGCTGGTTCGTAGAGATTGTCGATGATAAGCCTGGCGTTCGGCCCATATTTCCCGAAGGGCCATACCACGATCAACATCGAGTTCACGGAAAGTTTTATGTAACAAAAAGTCAGCGCAGTAGAGGTATAAGTAATATAACATACAGCCATACTCCGAATGTCCATACATCCATGATATGCCTGAAAGCAGTATTGCGTCTCACCCACCCTTTCCAACTGCTGGAAGCCGAGGGCTGGAGAATATTATGCCCTCCTGAAGAATTAAAGGCAGGACATGGACCGTGTTTCCTAGTTACTGAATCAGAAAGGATCCAGACGCCCTTTGAAATGACAATGCAGATGTTGAACGCAAGCTTGCACCGTGTTTGCTGAAGAGAACGAAGGTGTCAGTGGCAATCTGAAAAGCCACAGGTTGCCTCTCTTGCAATCGACGGACCAAGATATAGGACAGAAACAATGTTTTGCCTATAAGGTGGCATTTAATTGAGATGACCAACACCCCACCTTACCGATTCTGGGCTCTCCTATGCAACTCCTGTGACTAGAAAGGTAGATCTGCCAGTTCGCGATGGAAGAAGTGTCCTTGCGACAAGTGCATCGTAAGCGACTTCCTACTCCTCACGAATGAGGAGCGTCTTGTCCCCACCCGAAGTTATGTAGAAAAACTGCGAACAGTGAGAGATCGACTGTCTTTCCAAAAGTGTCGATGACGTTGATCCTTTCTCGACCCCAGAAATATTTGCAGAGGAAGTTAAAATCATTTTGTGTGGAATAGCTAATACTCTGAGAAGACGCTCTCTAAATATCAATCAATCAAATTACATAACGCTATCTGATGTAGCAGGGATCAATCGAGTCGGTAATTTGCACCCGCCATCGATGTCCTCCGTAAAGATCATTTATCTCGCGTTTGAAATTACTTATGACTTGGAGGTTACGAGCGATATGCTCGTCAGAGACTTGAAAGCCCAAGTTGCAGAATTGGTCGATTTACCTGTCGGTAAGTATAAAGGTGGTCTTACTTGAATCGTGCTGTTAGCAAGCTGCTGATTTATATTGATGTTAATTGTCTGAAGGAAACCAACGACTTTCAATAGCTACCCGTATCCTCAAAGATGATGAAAGCATTACAGGGCGCAGTACCGTGTATCTTTCAAGAATTGATTCTGATTTGCGCAGTATCTACATCACAACGCTGAGGGGAAAGACCCTGATTTACAAGGATTGGAACAGTGATCATGATACTGTCCTAACACTTAAGCAATATATCGAAGATCTTACAGGTGTTTTACATGGTATGGCAGCCATCCGTTGTCTGCTTTATCTTATTTGTGGAGTTGACCTCAAATGCACAGAACAGCAGCGCTTGTTTTTTTTCGCTAAACCGTTGGAAGACCACTGTAAATTGTCGCAATATAACATATTTAATGAGGCTGTTCTCAACCTCGTGTTAAGACTGAGAGGAGGAGGACCTGGATCTGGAGGATCTGGACCACGTATGATGAAACTGGGCCTTGCTTTCGCCGGGGTGTGCCAAAAGTGGGACGGAGATATGGCAAGCGTTTCCTCGATCATGATACCTAGTGGTTGTTGCTGATTATATATTTAAGCATGCCAGTAACACAACCGGTTTGACCCTGTCAATTGGGCAAGTGGTTGTCATCGTCGAAGCGATAGACGATCACTGGTTTCGTGGGCGCCATCCTGAAGAGTACAAAGAAGGGGTCTTCCCGTCGGCTTTCGTTCGGGTCCTAGAGTGAGTCCCATTACCTCAGATCGTTCATCCTGGTTAACACATAATCAACCTTTAGATATTCCGATCAGGGTTTCCAAGACGCCATGAGATCGGGATTGTCTCAGTTTAAGCCAAAGTACGCCCCCCCAGCCAAGGAGGTCAGAGCGGCGGAGGCCAAGCACGCCGAAGAACTGAAAACGCGGGAGGTAACGTTAAAGACAGACCCCATAGTACCTCCTTTCACGTACCCCGAGATCGAAACGATGGATTTTAGATTTCCACTACCCCACAAATCCTTTGTCTATGTTTCTGTCGAATGCCCATCGAAAATCACGCCTGGAGACGTAGTCGAGGTGAAAGTCACTCCCTACTGCAACACCCATGATTCACATTTCGTATCCTCTCTTCATCTTACGATCGAGTCACCGCCCAATAAGGTCTTGACAATTCATCCTAAATCTCAGACCGATCCCGGTAAACATATCGAGATGGACGTCAAAAATGTCACGGGCACAGAAAACAACTGGGGCGTTACTGGGACATTTGGTCTGGCTGTGCAGCCAGTGACCCTGAATCTTCAAGGAACGAAAGGGGGGAAGAGCAGCAACTCTTTGGAGCTGAGTGGGAAGGAGGCAATCAGTGCAGAAATTTCTGGGCAAATCCAGAACGAGAAGAAGAGCGCATTTTGGTTGGTCAAGTCGGAAATTACCCCTTCGAAATTGAGAGGCCTTTCCGGTCTTGTCTGGGAAGGAATGTCATTCACGCTTGATAAATATCCATCAGCCTTTCGGTACAAAGTTTCGGTTAACTTCAAGGCACAGGACGGGAAGGAACGAACCATCAGTGGCAGGTTCTTGAATTGGTTCTACTAAGCCAGTGATTGGATCTAGGTTTTTTGGGTCGAAGTGTGTCAGGTCCGGCTCAAAACACTTGGATCGTATTGACAAGAAATGTAGGACACACACAATATGATGGGCAGATGAAACAATATGAGATACAATTTTTGGTGTTAGTATAGATTTCGGGCAGCTAGAATTTCGTTAATATCTGTCTCTTTCAATCGGTCAATGGAACATACCATTTGTTGTACATCAAAATTTCGACCATGTGTGAAAATACGATTTCGAATTTGTAAGACCTACCGCCTGATTTCCTTCTTTTCAATATTGCTGTCAGAAAGTTTATCAACCTGTTCGATGTTATGTATTAAATTGCACACAGGAGTGAACATCGGCCTAAGACTCCTTTTGGGCAACGGTCTGGGTAGCGGTTGCCGTACCCACAGTGAATCACATCATAAGTACCCGGAAGAAACAAAATAGAAAGCAAAACGTCAGCACATAAATGAAGTCTTCATTGTCGTCAAATGGACAATTGGTATGGATAGCTGAGCGCTGAGAAATCAATTGGCAGTACTTGATCGTTGGATGTGGACGGCACGTTGCAAGGTAAATTGGATAGTGTTGCCGTCGCAGCGAGTTCAACCTGCGGCCCACTCACTTCGTCACTCCCACCTGTAGTTCTAAATGGGTGTTTGAAAAGCAAGGCTTGATAAAGGGAAGTTTGTGTTAGAACGGATCCACCGCAGTGTAGGCATATTCGTTCACACACCAGAAAATCTGGTCAACTCAGGACCTATCAGGAGGCAAATCTGAACCAGTCCCCGATCCCATCATAATCCGAAAGTCTAAACCATGAGTGACTAAACAAATGGTATTTTACCTGTGCAAAAAGGAACCTAGTACAGCAACAAAGATGATAGTACTTACTTGCTGCTGAACCGGCTGATGCCCCTGGATCCTCAGTGGCGGATATGGGGGTGATTGGTCTCAACAACGGATTTTCCACAAGTGACTCGGAACTTGGAGTAGATGTTGAATCTGATGAAGTGGTTGGTCGACTTGTGCGGAAGGACGAAGTCCGACTCGATGTAGTGGCTCCTGGAACCATAGCGCCTGTAGGAATAACGTCGGAGTCAACCCCTACATGAAGATATTAGGGATTAGATTTAAGTGGTCGAACTCACGAACTACGCAGTTTTCATCATCTGCAGAGATACCAACTTACTGGCACTTTATCTGAAAATTACGGCGATCCGTCTGAATGCAGGTATGTCCATGATACCAACAGTAGCACCAGTCTAGTAGCGACCCTGAGTCTGAAGGTAGAGTGCGTTCTCGTACTGATGACAAGTTGTGCATGTATGATCCAGGACTTTGAGCATGTGCGGCTGGGAAGGATAACAGCGAGAGGACAGAGAGACAGAAAGAAATTAAGGGGAGAGTTCGCATCGTCGCCTGGGCCGTTGTTGGTCATTTTTTCTGGCATTATGAGGCTACAGCCTGAGAGAACGAAAAAAAGACCAGGTACAGCATTTGCAAATCTAGACAGGATCCGTGGGCAGGGTACAAGGTGTTCGATTCCTGATTCCTGATTAATGATATTAAGTCAAAGGACCATTTGCATTATTGAACGTCGGACGTTGAACCTTCGTCAAACGTGCAAAGTCAAAAGGGCCATAGCGAGTGGTTGCATACGCACACGACGAGACGACGAGGTGTGTTCACAAAATACTATAAATAGCACCTTCCAAATTTCCATGACCTCTTTGTTCGGAAACGTGTTGTACATCTCTCAAAACATAATTACTGCCAAGCAAGAACCGTTATTGAATGCAATTCCGTCGAACTTTCAATTACTTAGGCTAGAGACTTGCGACCATTAGCAGGGTTTATGGCCATATCTTGCCATATACCATGAGATATCGGTCCGTCTCTTTTGCTGATGACACTGGTGAAATACAGGAAATTAAGGAGATTGATAGGCCCAAGAAATGGTTGGTGATCGTATGTACGTACTGATGATCAATTCTAGATACAAGCAGAAAATGACTTCAAATATTTTTGCCTTCTGGTTTCTCAATGCTGGCAGTGGCAGATTCCACAGCCCTGACGTGTTGAGGTTCCCTGTTTGCTCCGAGAGGGAGACACGTATCGATGGTGTGTCCAATTTCTTGCTCCAGTTCAACATAGTCGTATGCAAATTCACCCATTTCAGCATTGTCGATACCGAGAATTTCGACTTGCTCAGAAGGACGAAGACGAAGGCCAGGGATGAAGTGCATTATCCAGAGGATGCCAGTCTACAAAAGTAGATCAAGGACTATTAATGTTCTCTGATATGCGAGATGACTTACCGTGACAACGAAGGAATAAGACATGCCAGCCATCGAATTCGCAAGTTGGATACCAAGTTGTCTCCAGTTGTGGTCCAACCAACCTCCCTCAATAGAGTTGCTACCATCGAAACTTGCAACACTTGATTGAGCGAAGAGACCAGTCAAGATATTTCCAATTAATCCTCCAACGGCGAGAGTGGCGAAAATATCCAAGGTATCGTCGTAACCGAACACGACTTTGAGTTGTGTAGCAAAGTTGCAAAGGGTACCAGCTATAAAGCCAAATAGAACAGAAGCCGCTGTTGTTGGCGTCGTCCAGTAAGTGAAGGCAATTCGATCGACTATTGGGGAGACTCACAAGATCCGACATAACCAGCACCAGACGTGATGGCCACAAGTCCAGCAATAGCGCCTGAACAGAAACTGACTACACCCCACTTCTTCTCCAAATGGTAATCCCAGAGCATCCAGGTAATACCAGCAACGGAAGCCGCCAAGTTGGTGACAATGCAAGCTTGAATGGAACGAAGGTTGGCAGCGAGGGCGGAACCACCATCGAAACCGAACCAGCCGAACCAAATGAATACTGTTCCTAGAACGACGTAAGTTGCGTTGTGAGGCTTGTAAGCCAAACGTTCAGTTCCGTATCCCCTGCGGCGTCCGAGGTAAATGGAAATGGCGAGGGCGGCAGTTCCTGAACTGATGTGGACCGGGGTTCCTCCTGCGAAATCTAGAACGCCAAGTTTCGCAGCCCATCCATTAGTGTTCCATGTCCAATAGGCTATCGGATTGTAGACAACAGTGCTCCACAAAAATATGAAGACAAGAGTCGGCCCAAGCCGGCCACGCTCCGCAATCGCACCGACAGCTAGAGTAGCTCTATTTGAACCATAAGCAAACGGGTGTGTGATGTTCGATGCAGAGAACATACGTGACGGCAGCGAACATTAATTGGTAAATGTTGAAGAGTAAAATGGGAACACGCCCAGCCGGTTGCCCGAGGACGTTGTGCAGGCCGAAGAACCCTGTAAATGATGTTGTCGGCAAAGAGGTGAAATAGAGAAGTGAATAGCTTACTGAGAGTGCCAATAAACGGTCCACCATTATCGGAGAAAGCAAGAGAATAGCCCCAGAGGAACCACTATTCTTGAAATCAGCCCACCGAACCTGGGACAATGCCATTATAAGTAAGCATACTTGAAAAGAGACAACGGCCGTTGACAGCATGGACACCCAAATCATAGATAAAGCATTCTTCCGCCTCAGGAGACCTGAGTAGAAAAAGCCAACTCCAGGAATCATAATAAATATGAGCGCCATGGCCGCAGTGACCCAGGTGATATCGCCAATGTTGTAGGCGATAGTCGTTTGATCTTCATTGGTGATGACCAAGTTCAGAGCTATTGGAAGGGGTCATTTGAATAGGTGGTTGAATGTTGGTGGGAACAAAGACATGATACCGGGGTCATAGGTTACGTTGACCATGGTGGCAATGGGTAAAAGGACAGACCTCGAAAAAACAAGTGACGTTTTGGAGCGGGGTAGCTTTATCTGTCGTAAAGTTATCGTCCAACAGTATTTCTTATCGCTTTTTCGCCGCATTTGGAATGGAAGATGTCATACACTCCGGGGAGAAAGGGAAGTAAATTTCCTGCCTCCAAACCACAGTCCATCCTGCGGGCCGGATCTCAAGATCTCTCCTTGATCTCATTGATCAGCCAACTTTCATATTTCCACTTCCGGGACACTTACCGTAATCCCTTATCTCGCATGGTTTTAATATCATAGCGCAAGTAGAGACTGGTTCACATGTCTGAATCTGAACAGTGAGGCACGTCAGGAACCAACAACATATATCCAGACTTTGAAATTTCTTATCGAATTGTCCATGTCTCGGTACTAAGTAGACGGTGTTAGATAGTTGCCAAGGTCCAATCGAAACTAGTGACCTGAAAGGAATTGGAAATACCATGAGAAACGAATGAGAATACAGAAAAAGTTGGATGCATATGTTGAGGTGGAAATGAAATCAGCCTTTCACCGTTGTAAGCCTTCGAGTTGTGTTCTGCATCGAGCCCTTCGGAACACATATGAACTCATGTCGAACTCCTTTCAGTTACGGCGTAAACATCATCGAAATAGATAAAGGTAAACTTTGAGACAAAAAACTACCTCACGAATCTGGTTGGTAAAAATCAATCCTGGGATGTTGAATATGGGTGAAGACTGCAGTGGGTAGGATCCCATTTTATGTCGTTTCGACCATGTTAGCGTATGGAGAGGTTATTGAAGGGTTGCAGTGGCGACGAATATGATTGAGATTTAGACTCGTGACCGGTGACCCTCAGTAAAAAAGCCTCGTGGGTGTCAGTCGCCATCAGTCCTTTTTATGTACTGTTTGGGTGTTTTCCGTCAACATCAGTAACAATTCTGTAAATTTCTAACTTTGGCTGTCCTTGTTGCTCACACG
>JAIUJM010000535.1:0-14797 GCA_026262225.1 Inosperma sp. D86 | reverse complement strand
GGCCCGGCCCGGCCCTTGGACAGTCTAGTTGCTTTTGGTGCTTTACAAAAACTTTTGGGAGCCAAATCTCACCTCTAATCTGCTGTCTTTTAGCGGTGTGTATCCTGGTTCTCTGGCTGCTGCTATTACTTGTAATACAAATTCTCTCGATCCAACGCTCTTGAATTCCTATATGATCGTGTTGGAAAAGGTTCTTGATATTTCAAGTTTCCTTCAAGGCAAGGAGACCAGGAAATTAATTATTCTCGTCTTATGAAGCATGGGTTGAAGCACCCTGCCAGCGAATTCTCTTAGTTCAGAGCCCACGATAGAAGTGTGTACCATGTATTCAATATTGCTCTGGGGCGCACTCATTGGCTTTTTTTATATAGGCAATGGAAGGCGAGAAGCCACGGTTATCAAGTGTCTAGATCCATCGAATATCATGCCTTGGACCCTGCAGAATAGGACCTTTGATCAATGAACACCAGGACCGAGTGTTTGTTGAAAGCACTACATTTAAAGGACCCAATTTGCCAGCCCGCTTCTTATGAGCTACTCCTGGCCGCGCCGGCGACAAACCCTCTGTCACTTTTTCCATATTTAGAAGTCTGCCTTACATAAAAAGAAATCGAGACGCCAATTTGAACTTTCACCTGACCCACGACAATGAAGCGAGGTTTCCTCAACAAACAAAACCTGAAAGAAAAGCCTCTTTACGGTGACACTTGGTCTGGCCAGGCGGCGCAGGAATCGCCAAGGCCAACAGTCATTCCAGCTGGAGGTGAGTTGCGAACTACATACAGCAGTCCCCATCGACTAACACGCCGCTTTCCAAAGCGGTTCCAATCCCAGATAAGGTCTTTGATGTAACCAACCTTATCAAGGATGTTAAGGGACCTTCAGCTCCGGCGAATAATGCAGGTACGTATTATTGATGCCCGTGGTCTGTGGTACTAATGAATGCATACACTTTTTCGTCCATGTTATGTCCTTAAACTCCTTGTTACCAGAGCGACTCATCGGATTAGGTAGGACAACATCTTTTTGAAAAAGGCGAGATCATCTGACGAGTCACCTATCGACAGCCAGAGGTAGATGCGAACCTGTACCATCCGAAAACGTCAATTTCAACGACAAGACCAAATCGTATCTTATTTCATCCGTGATACACCGCATTCCTTCTCTCGCCGCAACCCAATCCAAGGAGCCATCTTCCTTATGCATGCTCTGGTCTTCGACATTGCAGAAGATTACGGAAACTCCAGGCTTTCCTGGGATTTTGCCGAAACCCCGTCTACCTGACTTGGTCACGATCAACACTGCACCCAACATGGGCCTTGGTCTCTTTGCGAAGCATGACATCCAGGTGGCTGAGCTCGCCTTGGCTGAAAGGCCATTGCTCGTCGTTCCGCCTTTGGCCCCTTTCTTCCCTGAGGCCCATCAAATGGCTCTGTCTGAAACCGAAATGCGTCAGGCTTGTGACAAGCAGTACGAGCAGGACCTCGAGGCGTTTGTGGGGCTCATGACTCAGGAAGATTCGAAGGCTTTTAGGAATTTGGACAATTGCTTTAAAGATCTTGGATACGATCTGTCTGGGATCCTCTTGACGAACGCGTATCCGATAAATTTTCAAGAAGAACATGACCTCACGTATACTGCTATCGCCAATTTGGGATCAAGGATCAATCATAGGTAAGACTTCTTCTGACTTTGGCTTGTTCCCGATTCTGAGGATGTCCTCTAGCTGTATCCCGAATGTGTTTGTAAATTTCGATATCGTAACGTTCTCTCTGCGGTACACTGCTTTGCGAGATATCAAAGCCGGAGAGCAGCTATTTTATTCGTATTGCGACCCGATGCAGCCGGCCGAAAAACGACGGGAAGACCTCGAAGTGGAAGGGATCGTTTGCGAATGCACCGCATGCAAGAATGCAACACCCGAGAGTGACAAGATACGAGAGCGATATGGGACCGACATTAACAAGATGAGCCATGAGTGGAAAGAGGTACTCTATCGTTCTAAATTCGATGGCAACTCGCTCGACGCTTTGCTTAACATGGAGAAGGAAATAATGGAGGAGAGGTTGGATTTTTTGGTAACGTTTCCGCTTTTACTTGATGCGATCGCGAAGGTGTACACCAAGTTGAACGACCAGAAGAAGGCGATGGAGTACAAGCAAAAGCTGGGTAAGTACAACAACACAATTATAAAAGACGTCTAGTCGGACAAAGTGGCACTGTTTCTTAATTTGTTCAAGTACCTATATATAAATTGACCGGGAATTTGCCGACTGATCCGATCGATTAGGCGTAAATTCTACTAATATCCACACAACTCGACAGAATTGCACCTTTATTTACGTCTCTCGTGTTCTTCAGGCTTATCTGCAACCTCCTAGCAGGGAGGTCCTGCAGCCCTAGCCACAGTGTTCGATGGTGGTATAAAGGTTGGAGCATGTTTGTGTTCACGCTCAGCGTTCATGGACCAGTCAAGGGCGGCTTAGTTATCGAACCAATGAACCTCGCATCGCCCCTTCGAGCCGTTTCCAATGACCTGGACGGGGCAACACACACTCGCCTGGATGAAAATGTGTTGGTGGGGATCCACTTTAACAAAATTCGCACTTCCTTCTGGTGATGATTGTCGAGAGTTTGAACGACTCGAAGTATAAGAGCCCTGCTGCCGCAAAGGCTTTGGTCTCAGACCACCCCGAGCTAAGGGACAAGCTCATGGAGACATGGAAAACTCTGTCGTTTAAGGAGATACATAACTTGAGTACCTGCAATTTATTCTTTTATATGGACATTACTCATTATTCGTAAACCGTCCTGTCGATGCTCAAATTATTGGTTTGTCCCTTTTATTTAGATATGGAATTCTTTTTTGTCCTGATGATTCACAGCTACCGAGGAATCCCGGTTCTGTCCTTACCGTGGAAATGCCGTATATGCGTTATGGGAACACATCCAATTCCACGTCAAGCCACCATCCTCCACAAGATATGCGCATTACATGTCGATCGTCAAGACTCATCGACGAACTTGTTGTTATACCATTGAACATATGGGAAAGGAAGACGAAAGGTTTGCTTCTCATTCAACTCTCTCCTGGTTACGTGCTACTAACAGCCGGCCTGACCTTTAGGTTATCCTCCCCCAGACGATTCTGTCCGGCAATTTTTTACTGTACAGGACAACCCCAACGCGGCGTATACTTGTGCTTGCACTTTTCGTCAAGCATTGTTCTTGACGACTTTAGCAGAATTGCAGGAAATGAAGGCTCTACTCGATACTTCGTACGCCCGGAAGGAGATGTACGGTCTACCCGAGGCAACGTTCTGACGTAAAGAAAAGGCTATAAACTTGTTCTCATCATACGCACGGGACGCCATAAATATGTCTTCCCGTTCTTCTACAATTTCAAAATAGTTGATATTGTCCCCACTCTGATAAATAGGGACCCAAAATTTATCGCTTGGTCCCCGAATATGATTCCGTCCTCAATACCGGAAGGAGTGTGGGCGAAGCAACGCATCCGAACGCGAGGAGCGTCGTGACTTACTATTTTCGTCAGACTGGGACGGGGTCTATTCTGGTGCACTAGAGACATGGCATAAGCCAGATGTCGAAACCTCACACTGATGCTGATGCTGATCTAGTTGAGCGTATTATGAAGTCCTCTGGTATTCAAACAGGTCGTAAGCAAAAGAATGAATTCTAATAGTTACAAAAGATGATAATCTCTAATTACGTACGAAACTTCTTTGCTCGGTCAATCACCTTGTCATGGGATTCAGGAACTCTGACGCCGTACTTATAAATGGGAATTCAATAGCATTTCTCGTTCATTCCCCCATTTCAATTTCTTTTTCAGGTAAAGAGCCACCCAAGTTAAGCCAAGCAGGACAGGAACCTCGGTCAAGGACCCTATGGTCGCCGCAAGGGCTTGTTCAGAATTGACACCATAAACAGCAATAGCGATAGCGATGGCAAGTTCCTAAAATTTTGATTGAACAAGTCGTAAATCAAATGACATGCACCTACAAAGTTGGTGCTAGCAGCTGTAAATGCTTGAACCACTGCCATCTCGTAGCCATAGACCCTGCTTCCTCCGCTCCTCTTCCGAGATAATAAGAAGATTAGGAAGAAGGCAAAGGTCCACATTATGATGAAATAGAGGGTTTGAGGAACACACACCCTAAAGACAGGTCCGAGGTTATGGATAATATGGTGACCTTGATAGGCGAAGAGAACTATGATAGTATACAGCAATCCCAACGAGGACAAGGGATAAAAAAAAGGCAAAAAACGATTGTTAAAAAAATCATTACCGGCGAAAAAAATTATTGAATAGCGAGTGACAACACCACCTACAAGGGGGATGCCAAGATACTCAACGGTGATCTCAATGTCTGGATTTATGAGAGTCAGAAGGGAACTTACAATCAAGACCGAAATCGCAACATTCCCATACGGAATATGTAAATCGCGTTGCTTATTCCCTCCAATGATGTTGATGAAGAACACCGCGTAGGGTGAAAATAGAATCATCTGCATTAGGGCATTAAGAACAACAAGGATGGCGCAATATTGACTGTCACCCCTCGCGAGGTCATTCCAAATAACGACCATCGCGATGCAACGAGCTATGCCAACCAAGATGACGCCAGTTCGGTAGGTAGGAAGGTCTGGAAGCGTGATCCACGCTAACGCAGTCATGATGAATGGTCCGATAATCCAGTTTAAGCCCATAGAAATACCGATGTGCTTCCATAGACGAGAAGTGGAGGCAGCGGCAGGGAGCGCGTCATATTTAATGTTGGTGAGGGCTGGCCACATCATCACGATTAAACCAATTGCAATAGCTAAAAAGAAGTGAAAAGGATGAAAAGAAAACCAAGTTATTCGAGTGCTTACGAAGGGATACACTCTGAAACTTGGCTGCATTCAGAGCGTCACGAACCTGGGGTGCAAATTCGCCGATGATCACCCCAATAATCATGGAGCATAATACAAATGGTGTCAACAGTTTATCCATCAGACTCAACTCCTTGAAAGGAGCTACACAGATGGTCAGGTTTTGCCCAAGTGATAATGCGAAAGCCACATACCTGGTCGAGAGCCAGAGCCTGCCTCATGCTCGGGCTCTCTGGATGATGTCTCCTTATTATCTTCACTTTTGAGTTGGGCTTCTGGATTTTCGGAGGTGGACATCTTCCCTAGTTTTTTGCCACAAGGGGGAAGGGATGGAGCACATTGTCCAATGTCGAAAGGATTACAGAGGCTGAGGAGTCAGACAGATAAACAAAGATCAACAAAGTCTGACATGTTTATGTCAATCCAAACGCAATAATTCCTCACAGAAATTTGTATTGACAAAAAAAAATTACGACAGTAGTGACTCGTAAACGAAGCGGAACGAAAATCGTTCGAGAAGGTCCTTTTCAAAACACGAAAAGATAATCAGATATTCATCATCAACGGTAAAATCTGATCTAATCAAACTGGGGCATGACTCGTCCCTTTAGGCGACTCGTAAACACCTCTGGGCACTACCTGCTTGCAGACCTTTAGGCAACCTTTGGAGATGGACTTTGGAAATAGCAGGAGTCTGTTACTTCACCTGTCCGGAAGCTCCACAGGAAATGAGCGCCTGGCTGTCTGAGTACTTTCATATTTTCAATGGCAGAGGAAATCTTATCTCAGATATTGAAATAGTATTATATACCCTACCCTGTTTACTTCTTGTTAAGCATCTCGACGAACACCCTGAGTGTGCCGAAACTTGAAGAAAGACTCGTTTTTTACACAGCAATTCTGGAGCTGAAGTGACGTTTCTAGACGAATAATTCACTAAAGTAATTAAATCAGCCCATGGCCAGGGAAGACAGTACTTGCGATAGAATGCCAGCCTCAAGCTAGTCTACTGTCTGACTTGAAATAATGTCGAAATGATAACCAATGATTTGAGAGAAGTATGAATGGACAAGATATCATTATTCCGTATTCAAACGTAATCATAGCAGGCAAAGGAAACGATTCTAATAGGCTGATCATAGACAAATTGAAAACGATCACATGCCAGGATGACAGCACGTGACGGTGATACTGCATCAAAACTTGATCAAAACTATAAGCGCCCAGTATATATCAAGTTTGGGAACTCTTACGCTGTGCTTATACATGGGAATTCAATGACACTTCTTGCTCATTCCCCCATTTCAATGTCTTCTTCAAGTAGAGAGCCACCCAAGTTAAGCCAAGCAAGACAGGAACCTCGGTCAAAGGGCCTATCGTCGCCGCAAGGGCTTGCTCGGAATCGACACCATAAACAGCTATAGCGATGGCGATGGCAAGTTCCTAAAATTTGGTTTAAAAAAGTGTACGTCAATTGAATGTCACATACTTACAAAGTTGTTGCTAGCAGCTGTAAAGGCTTGAACCACTGCCATCTCGTATCCGTAGACCTTGCTTCCTCCGCTCGTCTTCCGAGATAATGAGAAGATCAGGAAGAATGCAAAGGTCCACATTACGACAAAATATAAAATTTGAGGAACAAAAACCCTAAAAACGGGTCCGAGGCTGTGGATAATATGGTGACCCTGATAGGCGAAGAGAACTATGATGGTATAGAGTAATCCAAACAAGGAGACGGGAGAAAATAAAGGCAAGAAGCGATTGTTAAAAAATTCCTTGCCGGCGAAAAAGATTATTGAATATCTTGTGATAACGCCAGCTATAAGGGGAATGCCGAGATACTCAACGATAATTTTAGTGCCGTAATTTATGGAAGTCAGAAAGAACTTACAATCAAAACTGAAATCGCAACATTCCCATACGGAATATGTAAATCGCGTTGCTTATCTCCTCCAATGATGTTGATAAAGAACACCGCGTAAGGTGAAAATAAAACCATCTGCATTAAGGCATTAAGAACGACGAGGATGGCGCAATATTCATTGTCACCCCTCGCGAGGTCATTCCAGATCACGACCATCGCAATGCAACGAGCTATGCCAACCAAGATGACGCCAGTTCGGTAGGTTGGAAGGTCTGGAAGCGTGATCCACGCTAACGCAGTCATGACGAACGGACCGATAACCCAGTTTAAGCCAACAGAGATGCCAATATGCTTCCATAAACGAGAAGTGGAGGCAATGGCAGGGAGGGCATCATATTTAATCTTGGTGAGGGCAGGCCACATCATGACAATTAAACCAATTGCAATAGCTGAAAACTATTAGAAGGGTGAAAAAGAAGACCGGATATTTGAGAGCTTACGAAGGGACACACTCTGAAATTTGGCTGCATTGAGAGTGTCACGAACCTGGGGTGCAAATTCGCCGATGACCACCCCAATAATCATCGAGCATAATACAAATGGTGTCAACAGTTTATCGTTTAGGCTCAACTCTCTGAACGGGGCTATACGGATGGTCAGGTTCGCCCAAGTGATTATACAAGTTCCGCACATACCTGGTTCTGGGCTGGAGCTGACCTCATGGACCCTGGAAGATGCTCTCTCCTTGTTATCAGGGTTTGCATGGGGTTGGACTTCTTGATTTCCGGAGGTGGACATTTTTTCTAGTTGCTTGCAACAGATATAAGAGAGTATAAGTCATCGTTCAAAGTCGGAAATGAATTTAAGGTCTTCAGAATTTGATTTCTTAATTCAAAATCGGATCACGTGAATTTTAATCTTATCTGACAGTGAAAACAGATTGCTAACGCGAGTTGGGAAGGGACAATCACAGCCTCTCGATTGTGAGGTATAAAGAATTCCATTTTGGTCCCTAGAACCTGATCAGGTACGAAAAATCTTGAAGTGGGCATATCCCGAACATCTAGTGCCAGCAGTCTGGCAGTAATCTCATCAATTAAGTACAAATATGCCTTTTTTGAATCGGTACCATCAATCTTTATATCTAAGTAGTGTTACATGACTTATTTACATAGTCTTTGAATACGGCTACATTCGAGGTGGTGTCGTTGATGTCAAAGCTTTTGAGGAAGTAGAGGAAGCTGGCCATTTTCAAACGGTACTCAACCATACAAGCATATGTGAAAGGGTTTAAAAAGGCGAATGCACCACGAGACGTGTTCCCGTGACGCCGCGGGAACACATTCATATTTTATCTTCTTACTTTAATTTTACCATAGATATACTTACGGTAGCTTTTGGTATCGTACAGCAAGCCTCACAGAGCATTTTGGACTTGTATAAGTGCCATACCTTTGTATTTACAATATCAGTTGTCATCCTTACCAACTGAGAGGGTATGTCACCGCTTCGTATGTTTTTTTTTGTCTTGTAACTTTACATAGTCTTTGGTTCGCGTGAATCGCGTCTAGTAGGTACATATACATACTTATTTAGTGGTCGTTCTTACCAACTGAATCTTCGTTTCGTGCCTAGGTTTCCGAAATGAGAATGATAAGGTTGTACTTTCAGGATCTAATCGGATGGTAGGGGTCATCCACACAGAGAGCTATGATGTTGGTGGAGTGCGTAGGTTTGTGACAGAAGCCGATGGCACCGCTCCAAAAAAGGTATAGTAATTGATGGGAAGTTGCATGTTCGGGATGTGCCGGGCTGGGCCAACTTTTCTTGCCAGTGGTGACTTGGTCTCTCCGTCGACTAGATGTCGTTAGACCAACTGCCAAACGACATTCAAATTGTCATCTTCACTTATCTTCAGCCGTTGGATTTATTACGACTCAGAAAAGTAGGTGTCTGGCCTCTCTTCGGAAATCCTTTCAACGAGAAGTTCAACGACGGTTCTAGACATGTAAGGCATTGCACCGTGTTACGTTGCATAGAATTGTTTGGATACAGGCTCTCCGACGTGTTTGCAAGGACAACTGCATTTTTATGCCTACTTTCCCAATCGAAGAAATGTCCCAAATCCACCTCGAGCAAGCGGCAACAGGCCCTGAACGATGGCTTCGTGGTATGTACAGAGCGTCATCCCAAGGAGGAAAGACGCTTTTACCTTGTACCGTTGTTCCCATCCAACTTGGAGAAGATGTGTTTGCTCCTACTGATGATATACACCTGATTCCTGGTGGACGCTTCCTAATCACGGCAGGCTTCGATTCGATCGAGGTGTGGGATCTCGGTGTTCCTTGGAGTCCATCGGGCATTCCTCCAATAGCTAAGAAATTTGGCGAAGCAAGTACTTCGACAAATGAAGTACTGCTACTTGTTCATGGAACATCAGATGGAAAAGGACTCATGATACTTTCATGCAGGTAAGGCATTTTGCTTTTCCACCACACCTATTCATATGAGTCATATCAATTTCTGCAGTGACAAAGCCAAGCTCACATTGTATTTAATTTATCCTGGGGATAAAGAACCAAAATTGCTGAAGTATGCAGAATTACCCGAATTGAATGAAGATCTGGATGTAACTGTTTCCTACTGGTCGATGGTGGACAACCGATTAGTATTCCTACTGGGCGCAAGCCTCAACATATGGGACTATGAAACAGGGGCCTGGGCGTCCATAAATATTGAGGAAGGTTACAATGAAGTAGGTCCACAGATAGATTTGCATTTGTACTGTTATGTAAATTTTCAATTCTTTTTTCTTTAGGTCGTGGTAACAGAAACCGCAATTGCTATCATCTATTATCCTCGCATCTTGATTTGGGCTATGCCCCAATTGTCCAGCGCCAAACCATTTTCTCCTCTTTTGAATGCAACTTCGATACCTCCTGCACTTTCAGTATCAATTCCGGTCGACACAAGTGAGGGCATGTCCGAGCTCATAGTCCCTTCCTTTTGGTATTCTGGCAGCGGCCAACCTCTAGTCATCGATATTTTTTCTGACCAAAACTCCCTTCGGTATAAAATCGTTATTAATGAAGAAACCACAGAGGCCGCCATCATACAGCTAGGGGAGATTCCGGATCCAGGTGGACTGTATTACTTGGATAGCAGATTCTGCAACGACGCACTTGTGTCTATGTGGACCGACGTGGCGTCACGGATCGGAAGTGTCTCCGCTGGATATATCAATTCTGCCGTCCATGGCAATTCTATACCATTCTATACCATCTTCCGCGGCGAATATCACGACGTGGTCTCCGACTTCTGCCCTTGTTCGACTCGGCTTGCTTACGTCGACCTTTGCCGAAAAATCCACATCGTGAATTTTCACCTCGGAATTCCTACAAATGTTTGATATGCCTAGTACCTTCGACCACACATAAATACATACATGTCATTTCCGAGCCATTTAATCAATGGCTTGCACCAGCTATCGACCGATCCGATTCCATTGACATCAACTCTTTAGCAGATCCAACTTCAAGTGGGTCTCAGAAACGACGCTTGAAGACGAAGGGAAGACACTTGAGTACGGGGTAGATTCAAATTGGTCTTGCAATGAAGCGTCCCAATGGACAAATTTTATCGAGGACCATCATCCTGGTACTTGGCTTAAGCCATTGACAGACACTCTGCTCTGACAGTTGTCACGTAAAAACGACCAACACAAAGAAAGAACAGCTCGATCTTTGACTACATAGCTCTCAAGTCTCCATTGACCGCCCATTAAAAAGTCCTCAAATGGATGGAGTAAATGGTACGAACTTATGTGATCACCAGGCTTCGCCAGGACATCTAGCACTGCGACGCTGCTGCAAAATTCACCCTAAGATTCAAGAACAGTTGAAGTCCACCGCACCTGTTCATGACAAAGCAACACAACCTCTTTGGCACCCGGGACACATGCTAGTGGCACGCAGAAATCTGGAAGCATAGGATATTATAATAAGCGAGCCGAGCCAAACCGGCAGGTGGGTAATTATGCAGAATACTGAAGCATATAATTAATATAAATACAATAAACTGAAGTCTCACGATTCGTCACCGTGACGTTCAAACCTCAACTCAGGTGAATAGACTGCATTTCCAATGCCAGATAACTAACTCCAATATTAGGCGCAATGAAGACCCGTCTATGTAATATCCATGGTAGCGGAGATGTGACCGATACACATGCCCAAGCGAAAGAGGATTACTGCTTTGAGTGTTTACAAATTGAAACGCTCAACAGGGATGTAGACGAGGCCAAAAGCGCGTTAGAACGCATACTTGAGCGACGTCGTGCATATTTTGAGGAACTCAATCAAAAGTACTCCCTCATCCATCGCCTACCTGCTGAGGTCGTGGCTTTGATTTTCGTCTTCTGTCTTCCTCGACTTCATTCCCTGGATGTCTTTAGGGACGTCCCATTCAATGACCAGGTGGAATATGCCAGTCGGCCAGTCCAATACCTCCTTGGATCTATTTGTCGATCCTGGCGCCAGATCGTATGGTCAACACCTCAGTTGTGGAATATCTTATGGCTTCATGCAACAATTGACGCGGCCAGACACAACGATCCATTACTGGTAGCTGACTGGCTCCGTCGTTCCGGCACACTTCCGCTTTACATCCGGATCTTTTGGACCCCAGACGAGTACCATGACCACCTTTCTGGTTTTAGCGACCAGGAGTCCATAGACACCATACTCGACCTCGTCGATCAATATTCCCATCGCTTCAGAGTTTTAGACCTCTGCTTGACAGGAGATTATCTGTCACATTTCGGAACGCATGGTTCTTACCCTGCAAACAGCATATTAGAAAGGCTTGACCTGAAAATTATGTGGTCAGACCAACCCGATATTGGCGTAACTTATCACCACAAATTTGAACTTGGTCAGAAACCCAGCCCAACTCACGTAGTGCTCAATAATACCTCCCTCGAAGGGGTCGATCTACACTGGGTAAATGTGACCCACCTTGAGATTCAAGACCTTCTAGAAGACGACAAAGCCTTGGACGTGCTACAACTTATCCCTCGTTTGCAACACTTCAAATGCAGAATTAGGGCTTCCAGTAGAAGCTTTTTTGCAACAGTTGTTCATGATTCCTTGATATCTCTTGAGATATCTGGGTCTTCGGACTTCGACTTCTTCAACCACTTAACGTGCCCTGCTCTCCAGACGTTCTCCTGCCGCTTGAACTATCTACCAACCCTTCTCATAGAATCTTTCTTGAGACGCTCTAATTGTCCGCTGAAAGACCTCACTCTGATATCATTGGAACCTACAGACGACAATTTGCTTGCAATTCTTCGCCTTACGCCTCTGCTAATACATCTCGAACTTCACATAACCTGCTTCTCTGAACAATTCCTCCGGGGCGCGGCTGAAGACAAGGACCAATTCCTTCCTCATCTACGTTCTTTCGAGGTGGTCACCAAACTTAACCAACCTTGGCAGACGCTCCTTTCGATTATTTCTGATTTGTTGGCAGGTGATAGCGTCTTTCGCAGACCTCTGTCCAGAATCGAGATAGTTTTCGGGGATATCGGACAATATTATCCTCATCCGCCTGTCTTTGAATGTACATTTCTGTCACAGATTGTACGACTCATGGAGGACAGGGTTACAATCGTAGTAAAGGATTCCGAAGGGACTCCTTTCCTTCACATGACAGATATGAATCTCGATGGCAAAGTTGGAGGGAGGTGATGAAATTGATTACGACTCACAACACGACGTCCAAACTTATACCGAACTCCAATGTCAACAATACTATTGAATACAAATGCTCTCACATTACGTATAGTTTCTTCTGTTACTGAGTATATCTATTGGAGTTCTGACCTAACGATCATTGTCAGGCCATCAGCTTGTGGAAGCATCCAAAACTTTGGTCAACTGAAATTTTGCGGCTCGGTAAGGGTGTGGGTTGCAATGAAGGACTTATAAAAAAAGAAAAAAAAAACAGAACAAGTACGAGCACCAGTTGTCCGGGAGTTCTAGGAAACGCCCCAGAATGGCTGTAGGATCCAAATCAACAACCCATGAGCGCTATGAATCAATACAAAGAATGGCCTCTGACCTACCCTCCTTCAGGAAATAATGTCAGAAATCGGTGCAATCCAGGATTGGAGAATGACAATTTGCTGGAGGAATATTTAGGGTCAATTCCGCAAAGCCTGTCCTCGAGTCTTGAAGGCAGCTACGCGCTGTGATTGAGGAAGATGCTCCAAGACGAGACTCGATCAACTGCTCGACTTCAAAAAAGTGGTCACTCCCAGGGGAAACGAGGAAGGTTATTGATAATCTCTCCAGATGAGGTACAAAACCCTTTAAACCTTGCTTATCGGTTGGGTGCGTTAAGAATTTGACCGTTTGCACGCTTAGCACGCGCTCTACCTCCAGAACCTTCAACCTTTGGAAATGTGGGTCTCTGAGCGCAAGTAAGAAATCCTCTTCGGAGAAAGGTTCCCGGATGGAATCGGTCTTGACCATCAAAACCTTGGGCGATACCCTCGATCGATGGAGCAGCGATATAATTTCCGACCACAATACGGACCCAAATGTACTGAGGACTAGTATCGATAAAGATGGTAGGATAAACCGGGCGACGATTGACCAGTCAGCACGTACAGCAAAGCGTGTTAGACCGGGGAGGGTCAACTGCTGCCCAGGCCCATCCCGCCAATATACAATTCCCTCTATCCCAAGTCGTTGAAGATTTCGACAATGAGACAGTCCATCCACGAGTTCATCCAGCTGGTGCGTCATTGCACATAAATTTAGCTCTTTGATATTTCCCCATTTTGGTGCCCATGAATCTTTGAATTGTTTGGAGAGAGCGCTAGATGCCAATGTGACCGAGCGCAGTGCAGGTGATCGAACAAGGATATTGAATAGAGTTGGGGTTGTTCCGGTGGATCCGAACGAACGTAGAATAAGATGTTCTAGCGCAGGACTCGCGAACGTATGCATGTCATCGGGTTCAACGAAGTTATCTAGTTCAGTGAGCGTTTTCATCTGAAAGGACTTCCATTTGTGCATGTGCTTTATGAATGATTTCAAGACAGCTTTGGTAGCAAATTTAGCGTAGGACGCTCCGTGGAGGAATAGATAGAGCGGCTTAGATCCCGCCCGATCCAACCATTGTTGGGTGAGCAGCGCTAGGTCCTCCCTCTTAGCCCTCACAACAAAGAGGTGGGTCCAGAGGAGCGGGAAAGAGAGCGCAATATCTCTCCATTTCCTACAAACATGGCTACTTGAATACGGACTCGCAGGCGAACGGTAATTGGCAGTATACGGTGATGGTGATGCAGAGGAAAAATGGACCAAAGTATAGTCCCTGTCGGCAATTTTTGAATCGGAAACAACGCAGAGAAATATTTCTTGCAGTATTTCTGCTGGAAAATCGTTTATGTGTGGTAGGGCCATACACACCTGGCTGTAAGCAGTATACTACTACTGAAGTCGTTGTGTCGTATTCCATGAGATAAGATAAGATATACGGCAAGCCACCTATATCAGAGGTTCACGACTTGGAAGTTATCCACATCAGTTGTTGTAAAGAGGTTCGAGTCTGTGCCGTCATATTTGAGGCATAGGCAGTATCAACGACGTAAATTTCTCCAGAAGAATGACTGTTGACACAAGCCATTACACCTAGCAAGCTTATTTACGTGTAATCGCTCCGAACAATCGCACTTGTAGGTTTTCTCGTCTCAACCAAGACGAGAAAACCACATACACCGAGACCTCTATTCACAAGCAAGATAGATTATTTTTGATGACGCTAAGGTGCGATGTAGGCTGTCATATACAATGTGGTCTTCCTTACAAAGTCCGAGTGAGATAGAATGTAGTAGATGTATAAATGTACAAGAGAAAAATTGCAACATTAGATGGAGAAAATCAAAGATAAAAGGGAATGCCATATACAACTGGAGCCGCACCAGTCAGATACTTGAGTTTACAGCAGTCGCGTGACTGTGCCACC